>JAVKPL010011905.1:0-53870 GCA_032173675.1 Gastrolobium villosum | reverse complement strand
GTTTACTGACTAAGCTTATCTAGCTATGGTCACTAGAATTCCTCAACCATAACTTAATACTTACTTGAATCTCTTTTTACTGATACCTCAAAGAATCAAATCTTAAAGTTATACCTTAGACATTAAATAATTATTCCTCTTCTCGGTTAATCATCCGGTCACAAAATTCAAATTCTGATACCAATAGAATACTTATCGAAATATCAAATCTTCATATCTAATAGCAGAATAGTATTTCTCAATACGAAAAGAAAAATAAATTTTTTGTATAACATATCCTTATTAAAACCATACATAATATATCTGTACATAATTGTGCCGAGGAAACTTCCCAGAGAGTCCCCAAAGTCTATGTCTTATAGGTATAAACCCCTAAGAAAGTAACCTTACATAATATAACAACATAATATCACACAAGACTCCCAAACGTAACCGTCCAATCATATAGAACTAAATTCATCATTAACACAATGTATGATTTTATTGTACATCAATCCTTGCACTAATGATACAATTCACAATTTTCTGTATATCAGTCCTTGCACTGATCATACAATACACAATTTATTGTACATCAGTCCTTGCACTGATGATTCAATTCACAATTTTCTGTATATCAGTCCTTGCACTGATCATACAATACACAATTTATTGTACATCAGTCCTTGCACTAATGATACAATTCACAATTTTCTGTATATCAGTCCTTGCACTGATCATACAATACACAATTTATTGTACATCAGTCCTTGCACTGATCATACAATTCACAATTTTCTGTATATCAGTCCTTGCACTGATCATACAATACACAATTTATTGTACATTAGTCCTTGCACTGATGATACAATTCACAATTTTCTGTATATCAGTCCTTGCACTGATCATACAATACACAATTTATTGTACATCAGTCCTTGCACTGACAATACAATTCACAACTTTATTGTACATCAGTCCTTGCACTGATAATACAATTTCATCATTCAATGGTACCCTAGTCCTTTCACTAGTCATATCATCTTTACACTCAGTTTCATTTTACTCTCATGCATATCTCTACACTTCATGTAATTACCTATCGATTTTCATCACACTAAATGAGTATTCTATAGAAATTTTTTCTAAAATTTCATACCTTTTGCTATCTTCAGGTTTTCCTCCATAGTAAGTGGCTCATATATATAAGTCTGACCTCCTACTTGAGTCCCATCAATTGCTTGTACACTAGCAACCTGATCTATCCTGGTTGGACACACATTAGCAAAGTGGCCTAATTTGTCACATTTGAAACACCTATTTGTAGTAAACCAACAAGTACCTCCATAGTGTTTTCCACAAGTGTCACATTCAGGAATGTGAATTCATTTTTGTCAACATTACCATTTCTCTTAAACTCATCACCTGATTGCTTCACCCGTAAGCCTTTATCCTTATTATTTTTCAATTTAGCATCAGTACCACTGATCCTCTTGACCTCAGCATCACCAAGAGTAGAAGATTTCGGATATCTACTATAAACAGTCTCTACCCATTTACACTGGGTAATCAGATCAGCAAAATTCCTCACGGCTGTATTAGACATACGCTTTGCAATCTTCTCATTAAGTCCCCTCTGAAACTTAGCAGATAAGAATTTCGGGGTAGGTAAGGTCCCACCATAATTAGCAAACTTGACCAGTTCATTAAACTTTCAGCATATTCATCAATAGATAAAGAGTCTTGGACCAGACAATCAAATTCACCCTGCTTCACTTCCCTAGCATCCCTAGGAAAGTATTGCTCATGAAACAAATTCTCAAATAGGGCCCAAGTAAGCTCTTGCCCCTGTATCACAAAAGGCCTAGAAACGTTGCACCACCACTCATGGGCATCTCCCTCTAGCATATAAACAGAGTATCAAAAATTCTGAGGGTCACGACATCTCATAACTTGGAAAATTTTACCCATACCCTGCAACCAAGTAGTGACCACTTTCGGGTCTTTAGACCCCAGAAAAGTATGAGGCTTATGTTTACGAAAAGAAATAAGTCTCCTCTCCTCAATAACACCGTCGTCATACTGTTCAGCAATAATAGATGGCTCAACAAAATTAGTAGGCCGACTAGCCTCATCAGTGTGAAGACTAGTTCCACTCTCCCTCTGTTGGGGAGTAATAGAAGGCGTAGGTGTAGGAGTCACCGTAGCCGTGTGAGGGGGAGAATCATCCCTCCTATGCTAAGCTCTCTCAGCCCTCATCTCAGTCATGAAGGCATGCAGCATGTCCTAATTATTCTTCATCAGGTTCTCTGTCATTGTTCTATTAGCAGCCGTCTCCACCTGCAGAGCATTCAGAACTGCAGTAACCGGATCAGGCAGTGAAGGATCTATACCTCGCGTCCCACAGCCACCACGAATCCCTCTCATGATAACTGTACATGTAACACAAAGGAATGAGCTAATCAGACCCACACTGAGGAATCACATATGCATTAATCGTAAAGAGTTTACAGATAGCTATGCAACACAACATAAAGTCATACATAATCAGAGTTTCCTAGTAAACTACTCTGATACCATAAAATGTAACAGCCCATTACGTACCGGTATTGTTAACATTGATTATAATATTAAGCTCAGTTACAATCACAACAATTCATTTATAAAAATGCGAATAAACTTTTTCTGATTATTACACGAGCATTTAAAACCATAAAAAGCGTGATAATTAAAAGTTGTGGCCATAACTGTAAACTCTTGCGGAATACTTATTTAAACTATTTTTATAAATTACTTTATTTATTATAAGTCACTAAGGGGTCCCCATAAACCCACTTAGCAATTTCCTCAATTTTACGTTTTCTACCTATCCGAATAGGGTTCGGTCTCTGAATTTCTGCGGATGCACAGTAAAAATTCAGTCCTTCATATCTTGCTATCTTTCTTTATACTTTATTACCTTTCTAAAAACCTATCACACTCTCGGTTCCGAGCTCGTTTGCACAGGTTATCGCCGTTTGAAGTTGGATAAGCAAAATTGCCAACCAACCTCAAAACAACTCCAAACATCCCCCACTTCCTGAATTACTGCACCGAATCCATTTATCTAATTGCTCTAAAATTTTTACACTATAAACTAGACACCTCAATCTTCAATTTGATATATCATACGCTTAATTTGACTAAGAAACGAAGCGGGAATAAAATTCCCAAAACGGTCCAGAGCAGCCCCCAAGTGTTGGGCAAAACAGGGAAGAAACGTTCATTGGCCTCCACAGGGCTGCGCACAACTCAGAAAATTCTAAGATTTTGATACAATGTAGGGGACATCTCAAGCTTCAAAACGGCGTATGGAACGTCCCTATCGGACCACTATGGAGGGAGATATACTCTCCCGAAGTTCATCAAAATCTGTCAATTCTACAGAAAATTCACTAGTTTCCTTTATTTTTCCTAAAATCCCCAGATTTGTACAAGTGGTCCATGACCTCAAATGGTACCTAATAATCAGTGGGTGGCACACACAAGGACAAGCAATGCCTTGGGGCTCTTAAAACCCACAATATACAACAACCCCATATCATATACAATAGTACACATGCATGATCCATAACTCTACATATATCACATTAAAAGGTGGCTATGTGTCATAACTACAACATCCTACATCAACTTACATAAACATAATACATCACAGTGTACATATAATTACAACAGACTCCCAAAATAAGCAGGCAACATCCATGCTCAGATCTACTCCTCAACCACGGGCCTCTTGCCCCGAGAACGATCATCAACTACTGTGATACCTGAAATATGTCCCCATAACACGGGGTGAGAATGAATCTCAATAAACTTGGGGTTTATGGAGCAGTCTCCACCCAAGAGTCCACTTCCTGCCAAAAAATATCAAGTACCAAGACATAGATAACACCATATAATCCATATTAGAATTTCCGTATCATATATATTTTCTGATAATTCTCATTTATTCTTATAACGTGCTTTCTTATTAATCTTAATTATGTTCATGTCTTATGTATAAATAAGGCTTTCATCTTATATTTGTAATATCGTATCATATTCAATAGCATACTCATAATGATCAGAGAACTAAAGTTTCCTCGGCTATACCTTATATACATCGTGACCATATCCATAAATGTTTCCTCTGTTCAGAAACCATAACTTGCACTTCCAAGGCTTTATCCCATTGAAGATCATATCATTTTAACTTATCATAACATAAATAATATCATACGCATGCACTATATGAATGCAACTACGCAAAGTATCAATATTAACAACAATTATATCCATACGGAAACCATAATCGCCACTGAACATGGCGGAACAACTAAAGACAGAGAAGACTCCTAAACCGAAAGCTTACCTGAACGCTTTCCATCTCTACAACTTGTTATCCAAGAAGTTTATGCAATTAGCTATCCACGCATAGTTTGCCTCACTTGATTCGAATCCCTTGGATTCGCACCCCTTGATTTTCACTGGTACCATTATAATGTACCGTTAACGACAGTTAATTACATTACTTGTAATACACGTAAACAACATTCTGTAGGTTACATTCGATCATTAACTTAGTGATTTATACGATTCTATCCATATTCCTTATTTATTACAATTCATATAATCTCATTCTAATTCACTTCTCATACTAACCGAAATCATACATATATAATTTCATCATGTTTACTTAGTTTAACTCTTGTGAAAGCATTCATAGACTATAATTCCATTAACTTGACATAAAACTAACATCAATTTCCATAGCCACGTAATACATATTGGTCGAATAGTTACATATACATATACATATACCTATGGACTTACCATTTTATCTTAGTTAATTCATGCTTCATGTTACTAACAATTGCGAGGAACATCACACACTCATAATATTAATTAACACCATTCCATGGCTTAAATACATGTATAGCCGAAATGTGTCCAGGTAAGTTCAACCACAAGTCATCAACTTTTATATTATAAAACAAGCATTCTTTAAGCATACCTATATGATCAGTAATCATCCTTTGCACTATATGTCTGATTGGCTTATTTAATGATTCCATAATTTTCTTTCAAGCTTTCAATCAATTACATCATATTCAAGGAATCTCCAACACCATTTAGCTTAATTACAAAATCATTCCATCCACCTTCATGAAATAGCCGATTGGTACTTATGGATTTTTAAGGATCTTCTCACCTCCTCTACTCTTTATTCTTTATTCTCATCAATCTTTAACCAATTCATTGAACATGAATTCATATGCAAAATTAATCAAATACATCATGTACCTATTAAAACTACCATACCCGAATGGTAACTATAAGACATATTGAGAATTCCATCAACTTCACTACATTAATACCAACTTGTTTCATGCTAAGTAACCTTCTAATATATATTTTTGTCACACATTCACATAAGAACAAGATCAAAACATGTCTTGTGTATCTTGCCTCACTTGGCCGAATTGGCCATATATGATTCTATAAACTTTCCTCACAATTTTCACTTAATTTAATTAAAGCAACCATCAAACAATCACTTGTAAACAATATTTCTTTTAGACAATCTAACAAACACATAGTTGGCACCACTTAAACACATTATAGCTTACTTTTTTCATCGACCATATATGTTCCTATCATCCATAAACACATTATAGCTTACTTTGTTCATCAACCATATATGTTCCTATCATCCTTTATATCAACTTTCATAATTAATATAACAATCCTCACTAATCATAAAGTGTGTGGCTAGGTTGCTTACACTAGAATTCCAAGGGTTCCTTTTAGCTTTCACTCAATATTTATTAAACCAATCCTTATTTGATCAAATAAAAACCGTAGTTTCACTTAGACATTTTAACAAACACTTGGTTTACATGAATTTTCATGCCTTGGCCAATTGGTTCTTTGTTCTCACAACAATTCCCTTTTGTTAATTTAAAGCTTTTCTATGTTTAGTTTGACATCAATTCATCAAACAACCAACAACCATACATAAAACTCATTAAATATTCATGACAAAAAAAACCCATCATAAACAGCCATAATTCCATAGAAACCCCCTTGATACATTTATTTTCAACCATTAAAATTGAGATGATTTACCTTGTCTAGCTTCCACTTCAACTATTCAACAATCCCAAGCTTAAAAGTGAAGAAGACCACATAAAACCCCATTTGACAGCATGTAGATCGCATGGTAGGGAGAGGATTTTCTCACTTAAGAGAGTTTCTTTCAATGAACAAAACCATGGAGTATGTTTACAAGATTATATTATTCACTTTTTATGAAGAAACCTAAGTAGGAGATGACAAGAAAACAAGTTATTTTCTTGCCCTTTTCTTTCATATATGTTCGACTATAGAAGGAGAAGAAACAGAGAAGCAACCGTGGAAATGAAACAAAGGGACGTTGGGTACACTTAGTAATTAATGAATTAACTTTTATGCTATTTCTTTTTTGACTTTCAAACATGATTTTCATTGGTTGTTTTACCATCTCACTAAAGACAAAGCAAGGAAGCTAACTTTATTTCACTTTTGACTTGTCCCTCACTTTACACTAACTTTCTATTGGTTACTTGGATCAACTCCTTTTCTTTCCTTCCGTGTATATTCAGCTGGCTGACTACAAGTAAAAAAAAGAAAGAACCGTGGAAGACAACAAGAAACACAATGGACCGACTTAAAAGGGGATTTAATAACCAATCTTTTTAATTTTCTACTTAATTAACTTTAGACTTATCAAACAACTAATTTAACTTCTATTGGCTAGATACTTCCAACACTTGGTCTTTCCTTTCAATAAGTCACGACCAAGCTTTTAAAAGAGAAAGGAAAATAAAATATCATGAGCACATAAAGCAACCGACATACAATAAGAACTAATAACCAAATTATCGAATTTCCATACTTGCTCCCACTGGTTCATAACTCACACGACTTTTAGCTTTGGTTTTTATAGGCTCAATTGCTAATTCATTTAAGAAAGAGAAGGAACTAACATAAGGTGAGCTGCTAAAGAATCGGCTTGACAATATGATTATCATGCAACTTAATTTGTAGCCTTATTACTTAAAATTTGACTTTACCCATACAACTCATCTTATTGGTTGATAATTTTATTTAACTTAGAATTAATTTTAGTAATTTATCTAAGCATAATTTAATTAAATTAAAGATACTTTGAACCCACTAATTTTACTAAACTATTTAATTACAAATTCTAAGTCATAATTAGACTTATTTTATCTAACTATTAAAATGATCCTAATCTTTTACTACAATCACATCCATATCCTCACATATAATCCATAATTATATTTGGGGTCCCATTAGACTTGTCTGGCATGAACTATATTCTCTTATTATTTATCACATGAGTCTATTGATTTAACTCTCACAATTTCATTGAATAAGTATTTAATCTAGTTAACTACCTAATTAATTAATTTCCCTTAATTTACTAATGAGGGTTATTATAGCAAGGAGTTTCGATTATCAGTGGACAAGTATTCAAATACTATACGAAAAGTATTCGAATACTTCTCCAACAAAATGCAGAAATACGAACTGTGATCTGCATAAATCCATTTTAAGGGTCCAAATGCGATTTGGAGTCCAAGACTCCCTAAACAGATGTTCATTAACATGTTATGAACTCAGAACATAAATTCACTTATTATAATTTTCTGGAATACTTCACCGGTACGAAATTATGCCATGAGGTAGAACCGGTATTTGCACTTTTTATCAGAAATATGACTTTTAGCATTCTTAGCCACTTACTATAATTATTTAAGCCTCAGCATAATTATTAAGGACAATTATGGAATTATTTCCTAATTCTCGTATTTATTTAATTAATTTCCTTAATTAGCGATGCGAGTTCTTACATTCACCCCACCTTTTTAAGATTTTGTCCTCAAAATCAGAAACATACCTATCTTGAAAGTCGGGATACCGTCGGAGAAGCTCGTCCTCTCGCTACCAAGTACACTCCTCAGGAGTACGTCCAGTCCACTGCACTTGACCATCGAAATGGTCTTTCTCCTTAGCTGCTTCTCGCCGCGATCGAGAATCTTGAGTGGTCTGATGGGAGTCTTTAGGTTCTCCCAAACCTCCACATCATCTGGTTGCACCATGTGCGAAGGATCTGCTACGTACTTGCGAAGCTGAGACACATGAAACACGTCGTGGATGTTGGCCAAGTTCGGGGGCAAGGCAAGCCGGTAGGCAACATGTCCTACTCTACCGAGTATCTGGTATGGCCCAAAAAATCGCGGGCTCAGCTTCCTCACTCCGACTGCCTGACCAACACCGGTGACAGTTTTAGCCTCACAAACACGTGTTCACCCTCATTGAATCCCAGTGGACGATGCTTAACATCATAATAGCTCTTCTGACGATTCTGCGCCTGTTTCAGCTTATCTCTGATCAATTGGATTTGCTGGGTAGTATCTTGGACAAAGTCCAAGCCAAATAGCTCCTTGTCTCCGACCTCAGACCAGTAGGTAGGAGTCTGACACCGCCTACCATTCAACACCTCGTAGGGTGCCATGCCCATGCTACCATGAAAACTGTTTTTGTATGAAAAATCAACCAATGGCAGGTATCTATCCCATGCCGAGCCCAGCTCCAAAGTGCAAGCCCTCAACATGTCCTCCAATGTCTGGATGGTCCGCTCAGTCTGTCCGTCAGTCTGAGAGTGATAGGTTGTACTCATTCTCAACTGTGTACCAAAGGCTCCTTGCAACGCCTTCCAGAACCGAGATGTGGACTTTGGGTCCCTATCACTGATGATACTCTCGGGCACCCCGTGAAGCCTCACAATCTCGCGAACATATAGTCTGGCCAACTGCTCAGTCGTGAAGCTCACCTTTACTGGAAGAAAATGGGCAGACTTGGTCAATCTATCCAAAATGATCCAAATAGAGTCATAACCAGCCCGAGTGTTCGGCAAACCGACTACGAAGTCCATGGAAATGCTATCCCATTTCCATTCTGGAATCTCAAGAGGTTGAAGCTTTCCAGACAGCTTCTAGTGTTCAACCTTCACCTTCTGGCAAATCAGACATTTGGACACAAACATAGCTATGTTTTTCTCATACCCGGCCACCAATAATTTCTCTTCAAGTCATGATACATCTTGGTAGCACCAGGGTGAACAGTAAATTGGCCCTTATGAGCCTCTGTCATCACCTCAACAGTCAAAGGACCTTGAGGAACCACAATCCTCTTATGGAAGGTCAATAATCCGTCCTCATTCCAAGACACACCGTCCTGGTTCTTCATAAAATCTAGGAACTCTCTCTGCACTTGCGCCTCTTTAATCTTTTCCATGAGCTCGTTTTCAACTTGCACGATTTCCATTTCGAGCAGTGCACCCCAAAACAAAGAGGTCACCGTCAGATCTCGAAACTGCTCAATAATGTCATAGTCACCCATGGTCAAACTGGATAGACTCACGGATTTCTGACTCAAAGCATCAGCTACTACATTGGCCCTGCCAGGATGGTACTTCAACTCAAAGTCGTAATCCTTCAGATACTCCATCCATCTCCTCTGTCTCGTGTTCAGCTCCTTCTGATCGAACAGATACTTCAAACTCTTGTGGTCACTGAACACGGAAAACTTCATGCCATAGAGATGATGCCTCCAAATTTTTGAAAGCAAACACAATCGTAGCCAACTCCAAGTCATGAGTTGGGTAGTTCTCCTCATGAGGCTTCATCTGCCTCGAAGCATAGGCAATAACCTTGCCCAACTGCATCAACACACATCCCAACCCCTTTCCGAAGGCGTCAATGTACAGCTCAACTTCCTCAGCAGGATCAGGAAGGACCAACACAGGTGCAGTAGTCAGTCTCTCCTTCAACTCCTGAAAGCATTCCTCACATTCGTGAGTCCACACGAATGGAGTCTCTTTCCGGGTAAGGCGATTCAATGGCAGAACCAGCATGGAGAATCCCTTAATGAACCTCGGGTAGCAACCCGCCAAACCCAAGAAGCTCCTCACTTCAGTTACAATCTTGGGCCTCTCTCAATCTAGCACGACCTCAATCTTGTTCGGGTCAACTGTAACCCCTTCTGCAGATATCACATGCCCAGGAAATTTTACAGACTTGAGCCAAAACTCACACTTCGAAGGCTTGGCGTAAAGCTTTTTCTCCTTCTGCACTTGCAACACAATCCTCAAGTGCTCAGCGTGTTCCTCCTCTGTCTTGGAGTAAATCAAAATATCGTCAATGAAGACAATCACAAACTGATCCAGGTACGGCTGGAAAATCCTATTTATGTGATCCATGAACACTGTGGGTGCATTGGTGAGTCCAAACGGGATCACCAAATCCTCATAGTGACCGTATCTTGAACGAAATAAGGTCTTTGGGACATCCTCCGGCTTAATCCGAATCTGATGGTATCTGGATCGGAGATCAATCTTTGAGTACACACAAGCACCCTTCAGTTCATCCAACATATCATCAATACGCGGAAGGGGATACTTGTTCTTGATTGTCACCTTGTTCAACTGTCGATAGTCGGTGCACAATCGCATAGTTCCATCTTTCTTTTTCACGAAGATGACCGGCGCTCCCCATGGAGACACACTCGGTCGGATGAAATCTTTCGCCGAAAGATCCTCAATGTGCTTCTTTAGCTCTGCCAACTCTGGTGGTGACATCCGATATGGAGCTAATGAAATAGGCCTCACACCAAACAATAAGTCAATGGAGAACTCTGTCTCCCGCTGTGGTGGGAGCTCAGGAAAAACCTCGAGAACTCCCTCACAACAAGAATGCCAGTGAGATCCTCTTGTGCCTCACTCACCAAACCTCCCAACATCATATAGCCAAATGCCCCTGCTCTCAAGGCTCTCCTAACCTGCAGGACTGAAATGAACGGCGAGGAATTGGCTGTGGACTCACATGGAGACATCACCACTCTCTTGGCACAATAATCAATCAATGCATAATTTCTGGACAACCAATTCATGCCCAGAATAATCTCCAAGTTGGCCATCGGCAATCCAATCAGATCAACTGAGAAATCACGGCCGTCCAACTGAAACACGACATCTCGATGTACAGTGGTAGCATCACACTTTTCTCCGGTGGCGGTGGTCACCCGCAACGGTGGAGAAAGCACGGACATGGGCAACTCAAGCCCCACAGTAATCGGGGTAGAAATGAATGAATGCGTAGCCCCAAAGTCAAACAAGACATCAATAGCAGAACCACCAACTGTAATAGTACCTCTCACAAGGTTCGGAGCTCTATCCGACTGCTGGCGATCCAAAGTGTATACTCGCCCAGTGGCAGGTGGCACCACAGGTGCTGCTGTAGATGAGAGGGGGACCATCTGTACTACAACTGCCTGAACAGCTGCAGCTCTCCCCGTCGAAGAAGGGTAATCCCTGGAATAATGGCACGTCTGGCCACACTGAAAGCAGATTAACTGGCCGGTAGCACACGGCCCAACATGAGACTTCCCAAATCCCATGCACCTGGGAGGAGGAGGCCTCGCTAAACTCCCTTGAGTCGCAGTCCACTTGAACTGATTTGGCGCTTGCCTAGCCGCCAACTGCTTGCCTTTTCCTTTACCCCCAAATTTCTTGTCTCTCCAGGAAGTGAAACTACTCGTTCCCTTGTCATCAGCTGTCTTGGCCCTCTTGGCCTTACTCACAATACAGACATCCTCGTTGTCCCTACACTGCTGTACCAGAGTACCAAAATCTCTCGACGTAGAACCAGCAATACGATCGACAATATCCTCATTAAGTCCCCTGCGGAACTTAGCAGCCAAAAAGGTCGGAGCAGGTATAGCCATCCGAAATTTTGAAAATTTCACCATCTGATTAAACTCTGTCAGGTGCTCGTCAACAGATATCGAGCCCTGCACCAAACAGTCAAACTCTCCTTGCTTCGTCTCCTGAGCATCATAAGGGAAGTATCTGCCAAGGAAACAGTCCTCAAAGAATGGCCATGTCATAACATGACCCTGCATCTCATATTCCTGAGAGGTGTTCATCCACCACTCGTGTGCGTCTCCTTCCAGCATATATGTCGCAAACATCAGCTTTAGCGGGTCCGTACACTGCATGACTCGAAAAATCTTATCCAATGTCTGTAGCCATCTTGTAGCAGCAATAGGATCATATGACCCATCAAAGGAAGGTGGCTTATGCTTGTGAAAAGCATTAAACCGGCGGTCAATCGCGTCTTTATCCTCCGCAGGCTCCTGAAAAGTCTGCATCGCCCCAGTCAGGTGGCTGCCATCTCCCATATGGCTCTGACTCTCGTCCTGAAGACTGGGTGGAGGTGGCGGTGGTGGCGGAGGGAATTGACCCTCAGGACGGCCAGCCCTCATCTCCTCCAATGTGACCCTCATCATGGTCATGTTCGCCATTCTGTTCACCTCGATAACATCCTCGGTGGCTTTCCGGTTTGCCTCTCGAATGGCGTCCATCATCTCCTGGTTGGCCAATCTAGCGGCCTCCTGATCGGCTAATCTCGCCGCCTACATCTCAACTAATGAAGTCAGGATCGGGTCGGGTTGACCCTCATTAGTTTCTCGGTTCCTCCTAGGTTGGACCATGACTCTGCACAAGTTACACAAAGGATGAGTTGATCAGGTCCACACAATGTGGTCACATATGCATCATCATAATAAAACCCAACAGAGAGAACACACAAGATAGACTCACAACAAAACATCCTAAGTTATTGCAACACATACAGGATTTTCCCTAGAAAGTGCTCTGATACCATAGAATGAAACACCCCGTGTATACCCGGTGTGTCAACATGTCATCATATTAAGCCACGCTTAATTAAAATTGCGGAATATCTTTTTCTTTTCAATTATGACGTCATTATCATTAACCAAGTTGAATTACTTAATTCATTTCCAAAACATTGCCTGTATGTAAATTGCAAAGACAACTATCTACACTGAATAACCTCATATATAAAAAAGTTAGTATCTAAGTCACGGATCTACAACACATAGTCCGGACATCCTTAAACATTATTATAACTCAAAACTAAAATAGCCAAGTCAAGTCAATGTGGCATGGACAGTCCCCATGCTCACCAAATAAGGCAACACGCCCAACAAAGTCTCAACAATAGCAGCATAATAATAGCAAAGGTAAAGCAATGTCAACATCCCAAACATGTCATCATATAAACGGCAATCAGCTAAGCTCCGGCCTTCTGCCGCCCGAGATAACAACCCCAGCATTACCTAAACCTAAAATGGTTCCCCAAACGTGGGGTGAGACCTCTAAAAAGAAATCTCAGTAAGACAAGGGGTCCTCAAGGATCTTCCACCCCAAGCTTGTAACAGCCCGTTGTACACCGGTATTGTTAACATTGATTATGATATTAAGCGCAGTTACAATCACAGTGATTGGGTTAATTAAATTACGGGCAAATTTTTTCTTAAATCATATTCCTTTTCTTACATAAACACTTTTTCCGTAATCAATTAAACAACACTATAATTGTAAATGCAATACGCGGAAGCATACATTTTTCTAACATCATTCATCTTTCTTTTTATTCAATTCATTTAAACTCACCATCTTACTCTCACATTTTACCAAGTTATAGTCCTTTACGTTGTCTACGCGTGGTTTCAAAACACGTACCATTTGGAGTTCTACCCATCAAGTTAAGCCCCTTTCTTTTAGTCTAGAAAAACCTGAATTTTCAAAAATTACACTGTGGTAATCGATTACCAGTGGGTGGTAATCGATTACCACCTGTCAAAAATGAGGCAGTAGCCAAATTTCTCAATCCTCTGTTCTGGTAATCGATTACCAACTTTGGGTAATCGATTACCTCACATGGTAATCGATTACCAAAGCCCAGTAATCGATTACCAGTGAAGACAGTAGCCAATTTTTCGTCCCCTGTTGCATGGTAATCGATTACCATGCCTTGGGTAATCGATTACTATGCAGCAAAATGACAGATTACAGCATTTTAAGCCCCAAAAAGGTTGTGTAATCCATCCCCTAACCCCTTGGTACTCCACACAACACATAATCATGTCCTAATGTAGGCTCTAGGCCCTTCCATCATGCATTTTCCTTAGATTAAACATCATTTACAAAGTCCTCAAATAATGGCCATTTACATACAAATATGGACCATTTTTACAACATGAATACCAAGACTTCAAGGCTATGAATGTGGCAATGGACAAGTCCCATGCTCACTCAAAATGTACAGTTATCCATGCCATGAATAATAAACCAGAAACAAGACTTAGCATATAATCATGAACACTAACAAAAGCATGGAAATAACATCATGCAATATGTTCATGACCTAAGTCTCAAAATACTAATGACATGCTAAGTGCAATACATAATCCTCCTCCAAAATGTCATGCAATCCCAATGCACTGCATGCAACTCCACTGTCCACTATACGGGCTTCTTGCCCGAAGCTCCTCCCGGCTCATAATGACCTAAAATGTGGTCCCCCAAACTCGGGGTGAGATATACGGATATATCTCAGTAAACCAATGGAGCTAGAGGCTCTCTCCACTCCATGGCTCACTAAAATGTATAAATATGACATCATGTAATATGCAAGTAATACAATATCACCATCCAACTGGAGACAACCCGAGAACATCCATACATGGATTCATGTTCAAGGACTCCATCATATAACTCCCGAGACAATCCTAGAGCTTCTCCCATGGTTGAGAAAACTCCATGGCCAACCCAACCGGAACTCCTCAAGAGACCTATCCGGCGGATGTCCCACGTTTGGCTCATCCTGGAGTCGCTCCCAGAGTCGACCCCATGGCAGTCCAACTGGCACTCCGTCACGAAATGACCCAGCGGATGTCCAAACCCAACACACGTCAACTGGCCAGTGACCAAACAATTTTCACAAAATACAAGCAATATGCATACAAGCACACAATCACACCATGTCATAACCACATCATCCAACCACTACCTTCCACTAGGTGTGGTGGAGCACACTAGGGATTAAACCCAAGTTCCAAGAGTTTACCTCAATACGAGCAATCCGTTCCAAACGTATGCTCCAAATCAACTTTTCCAATTACGTCCGTGTGAGGCACCCTACAACAATCATCAAATCCAAATTACACCAAAACTCATTTTTCATGAAAATTCCTCAATTTCCCCTAAGTTAAAAACCTATATTTTTCATCAAAAATTAACATAGCATTTCTAGCTTACAAGCATGATTCTAAGGCCTTTTCATCTAATAGCATTTTTCCATTTGGGCCCTCTATCATCACACATCTAAAATCAAAGATTAGAACATAAATCCCTAGATCTAGGAAATCAACCATAAAAATACCACAAATATACTCACAATGTGTTGTATGTTCACCACCAAGGCCTCACTAAACCATAGGAAGATCAAAACCTCCAAGAAATCTCCAAGAACCCAAGTGGGTCGGATCTGATTTTTGCCAAAAACGCAACAAGGAGGTGGATTCAAGGCTTCTAAGTGTTACCAATGGCTTTGGAAGGTTGTTTACAATAGATTTCAACACCAAAATCAAGCGATTCGGTGAAGAAATGAAGAAATGGGAAAATGGGGAAGAAATGGGGTTTTGGTTTCTTCTCCAGGGAGGGTGAGCGCAAGTGAGGGAGAAAAGAGAAGGAAAGAAGAAGAAAAACAGGGTGGGGCCAAGTGACTTCGGTCACACGGGTCCCACACGCGATCTAACTTTAATCCCGATAAAAATTCCGATCATAAATTCTTAATCTACATATTTTTCCAGTCCATGACATATTTTTATTTCTCCAAAACATTGATAAAAATTTCACACCTATCGGTACACTCACACCACAGTATTTAACACTTAAAAATCACTATTCATCAATTTTTCCCAAATTTGCCTATTCACTCAATTTTTCGCCCTGATTCCATTTCCAGTGTTACTTTTGTCATATGAAATCTCTAACTCAGTATTTAAGCCTCAGAACACACGGTTGGCAAATTACCATTTTGCCCCTTTTGGCCATAATCCTTGGATTTTCACTAATCCACCAACTTTCTTTTCACAATATAATATTAAAACACACATTTATATATTTGAGGTGTTATATTCACCCCACCTTTTTGAAATTTTGTCCGCAAAATTAAATCATACCTGCTCGCTAACTCAGGATACAGCCGGAGAATCTCGTCCTCCCGCTCCCAAATAGCCTCCTCAGGTGTGCGGCCTTCCCACTGAATCTTCAGCATGGGAATCACTTTACTTCTCAATCGCTTTTCACTGCGATCCAATACTGCAATAGGACCAATGGGAGTCTTCAAGTTCTCCCTGATTTCAATATTATCCGGCATCACCACATGTGATTCATCCGGAACATAACGTCGCAACTGCGACACATGAAAGACATCATGTAAATTAGATAATTGCGGGGGTAAGGCAAGCTGATAGGCCACTAATCCTACTCTTTTCATAATCTGATACGGCCCAATGAACCATGGACTCAGCTTCCTCACACCCAACGCACGGCCAACACCTGTGACCGGAGATAACCGTACAAAAACATGGTCACCTTCCTCAAATTCCAGCGGTCTGTGCTTATTGTCATAATAGCTTTTCTGCCGATTCTGTGCTTGTTTCAATTTTTCTCTGATCATTTCAATTTGCACTGTTGTTTCCTGCACAAAATCCGGACCAAATCTTTCTTTATCGCCTACCTCAGTCCAACAAGTGGGCGTACGACACCTCCTGCCATACAAAACCTCATACGGTGCCATACCCAGACTGGAATGAAAACTGTTATTATAAGAAAACTCCACCAGTGGTAAGTACTTATCCCAAGCATTACCCTGTTCCAGTGTGCAAGCTCTCAGCATATCCTCAAGTGTCTGTATGGTCCTCTCAGTCTGACCATCGGTCTGCGGGTGATAAGCAGTGCTCAGTCGAAGCTGAGTGCCAAAAGCCTGCTGCAAAGCTCCCCAAAATCGTGAAGTAAACTTCGGGTCCCGATCACTCACAATGCTAATCGGTATCCCATGGAGTCTAACAATCTCCTTTACATACAGTGTAGCCAACTTCTCTGTGGTGTAATCCACTCGCACTGGTAGAAAATGTGCAGACTTCGTGAGTCGGTCGACAATAACCCAAATCGAATCGTAACCAGCTTGAGTTCGCGGCAATCCCACAACAAAATCCATTGAAATACTCTCCCATTTCCATTCAGGTATATCCAGCGGCTGAAGTAATCCAGCAGGTTTCTGATGCTCTATTTTCACTTTCTGACACACCAAGCACTTAGACACGTACTCGGCAACATCCCTTTTCATCCCAGGCCACCAGAACTTCACTTTCAAATCTTGGTACATTTTTGTGGCACCTGGGTGGATAGCATATTGACCCTTATGGGCCTCAGTCATAACTTCCTCTACAAGTCCCTTGGGCACAACAATCCTGCCCTGATATAATAATAATCCCTGTTCATTAACAGATATGCCACTCTGGCCTTTCAAATACTTAATACTTTCATTTCTGATTTGAGTCTCTTTAATCTTCTCGTGCAGCTCGTTCTCAATCCGAGTCAACTCCATATCACACATTCTTCCTGCAAAGAAATCCGTTATTTTCATATCACGGAATTGCTCAATCACTTCATTGTCCCACATCATCATATGAGATAAGTTAACAGACTTCCTACTCAATGCGTCTGCCACAACATTAGCCTTTCCCGGGTGGTATTTCAGCTCAAAGTCATAATCTTTTAAAAATTCAACCCATCTACGCTGTCTCATATTCAGCTCCTTCTGATCAAATAAATATTTCAAGCTTTTATGGTCGCTGAACACAGCAAATTTCATCCCATATAGAAAGTGCCTCCAGATTTTCAAGGCAAACACAATAGCAGCCAATTCCAAGTCGTGCGTCGGATAATTTTCTTCATGTGGCCTTAACTGCCTAGACGCATAAGCAATCACTTTTCCTTCCTGCATCAATACGCTCCCTAAACCTTTCTTAGAAGCATCACAATATAGTACAAACTCACCCTCCGGATCAGGTAGAGTCAACACCGGAGCAGTGGTCAATTTCTCTTTATGTAGCAGAAAACAGTCCTCACATTCCTGGGTCCACACAAAAGAAGTATCCTTTCGTGTCAATCGAGTCAACGGTAGAACCATTGCAGAAAATCCCTGTATAAATCGGCGATAATAGCCAGCAAGCCCCAGAAAACTTCTAATCTCTGTCACAGTCTTAGGTCGTTCCCAGTCACTCACCGCTTCAATCTTGCTTGGATCCACTGCAACACCACTTGCAGAAATAACATGACCCAAAAATTGCACCTCAGATAACCAGAATTCACACTTAGACGGTTTAGCATACAGTTTCTTATCTTTCAACACCTGCAACACAGTCCTCAAATGGTCGACGTGCTCCTCCTTACTCTTAGAATAGATTAAAATGTCATCAATGAATACAATCATGAACTGGTCCAAATACGGTTTAAAAATGCGGTTCATATAGTCCATGAACACCGCCGGGGCATTAGTAAGCCCAAAAGGAATCACTTGATATTCAAAGTGTCCATATCTGGATCGGAAAGCTGTTTTAGGTACATCCTCCGGTTTAATCCGAATCTGGTGATATCCGGACCGGAGATCAATCTTCGAGAACACACAGGCATCCCTCAACTGATCTAGTAAATCATCAATACGCGGTAATGGGTACCGGTTCTTAATAGTCACTTTATTCAGCTGTCGGTAGTCAGTGCACAATCTCATGCTACCATCCTTTTTCTTCACAAATATCACCGGTGCTCCCCACGGAGACACACTCGGCCTAATGAAATTCTTCGCAGATAATTCTTCAATGTGTTTCTTCAACTCAGCCAACTCAAGTGGCGACATCCGGTATGGAGCCAAGGAGATCGGCCCCACACCAGGCAATAAGTCAATCGAGAATTCAATCTCTCTCTCAGGCGGGAATTCTGGTATCTCATCCGGAAATACATCCTCAAACTCATTAACAACTGGAATAGCAGAAATCTCCTCCTTTTTATCACCCACCAATCCGCCCAACAGAACATAACCCAAATCTCCAGCCTTCAAGGCCTTCACAGTTTGACTAACAGACAAATACAAGGACGGACAAACAGACGGCCTCTCATGAGATAACAACAACCTCTTTCCGCAGCAATCAATCATTGCGCAGTTCCGAGACAACCAATCCATCCCCAAAATCAAATTGACAGAGGCCAGGGGTAAGATAATTAAATCAATGGTGTAACCCCTGCCTAAATAAGTGAACTTCACATCTTCACAAATCCAAGACGATTCGCTAACCTCTCCTGTAGCGGTAGTAATACGCATTGGAGGAACCATTCGTGTTACCTTTAAGTCCAACGCCTTAGCCACATAGTCCGCCACAAAAGAATGTGTAGCTCCCGAATCAAATAATACAGACAAATCAACATTAGATAGGAAAATTATACCTTTAACCAAATTCGGAGCCTTTTGAGTATGTTGCGCATTTGTAGTATAAACTCGTCCCACAGTAGGAACAGCAGCAATGGGAGTAGCAGTAGTAGTAGCTGCCGGCAAGGCCTGCAGATTCGCAGCCTGCCCCGAAGAAGATGGACAATCTCTAGCAAAGTGGCCACTCCGACCACACTTAAAACATGTCAACGGACCAGCACCACATACACCCTTGTGGTATTTCCCACACATCCCACATTTTGGGATATAATATCTGTCTGCAGCACCACCACCACCAGTGTTTCCACCCCTCTTGAACTGACCAGGAGGCTGCCTCACATGCAACCCCCTACCCCTGTTATTATTATTAAAGCCTCCTCGATTAGTATTTCCAGAAGGACCAGGTGTCCTCTTAACATCTTGTTCTTTTACCTTATCCGCTTTTGGATACCTCCCATAAACAGTCTCGACCCTCTTGCATTGGGTCACCAAGTCAGCAAAGTTTCTCACCGCCGTATTAGACATCCTCTTTGCAATCTTCTCACTCAGCCCTCTTTGAAATTTAGCTGACAAGAATTCCGGAGTAGGTAGAGTACCTCCATAATTAGCAAACTTGACAAGTTCATTAAATTTTGCCACATAGGCATCCACAGTCATAACTCCCTGTACCAAATTATCAAATTCACCTTGCTTTGCCTCCCGAACATCGCGGGGAAAATATTCTTCATGAAACAGACCTTCGAACAAAGTCCAAGTAAGAACCTCACTCTGAATAACAAATGGGCGAGACACATTGTCCCACCACTCTTGGGCATCACCCTCCAGCATATAAACAGAATACAATAACTTCTGCGGATCTTGGCATCTCATCACCTGGAAAATCTTATCCATTCCCCTCAACCAAGCAGTGACCTCCTTTGGGTCCCTTGACCCCAGAAATGCGGGTGGCTTATGTTTCCTAAAAGATATGAGCCTACGCTCGTCGTCAGCATTATCAAGCACCTGCCCAGCAGCCCCAGTGGATTGGGCAACAGATGATGGATCAGGAACATAGCTAGGGTCAGTAGTAGTATGATGACTAGCCTCACCAGTGTGGTGACTAGCCCCACTCTCCCCCTGTTGAGGAGTAACAGATGGCGTCGGTGTAGGAGTCACCGTAGCCGTGTGTGGAGGTGAATTATCCCTCCTAGGACGACCTCTATCCGCCCTCATCTCAGCCATAAAGGCCTGCATCATATCCTGATTAGTCTTCATCAGGTTTTCAGTCATATTTCTATTTGCAGCCGTTTCCGCCTGCAGAGCATTCAGTACTGCAGTGACCGGATCCGGTGGCAAAGGACCTGCACCACGTGCCCCACGGCGACCTCGTGCCCTACTCATGATATCTGTACATGTAACACAAAGGAATGAGTTGATCAGACCCACACTGAGGAATCACATATACATTAATCATAAATAGTTCACAGATAGCTATGGCACACAAGATACAACATACACAAACAATCAGAGTTCCCTCACAAAACTGCTCTGATACCATAAAATGTAACAGCCCGTTGTACACCGGTATTGTTAACATTGATTATGATATTAAGCGCAGTTACAATCACAGTGATTGGGTTAATTAAATTACGGGCAAATTTTTTCTTAAATCATATTCCTTTTCTTACATAAACACTTTTTCCGTAATCAATTAAACAACACTATAATTGTAAATGCAATACGCGGAAGCATACATTTTTCTAACATCATTCATCTTTCTTTTTATTCAATTCATTTAAACTCACCATCTTACTCTCACATTTTACCAAGTTATAGTCCTTTACGTTGTCTACGCGTGGTTTCAAAACACGTACCATTTGGAGTTCTACCCATCAAGTTAAGCCCCTTTCTTTTAGTCTAGAAAAACCTGAATTTTCAAAAATTACACTGTGGTAATCGATTACCAGTGGGTGGTAATCGATTACCACCTGTCAAAAATGAGGCAGTAGCCAAATTTCTCAATCCTCTGTTCTGGTAATCGATTACCAACTTTGGGTAATCGATTACCTCACATGGTAATCGATTACCAAAGCCCAGTAATCGATTACCAGTGAAGACAGTAGCCAATTTTTCGTCCCCTGTTGCATGGTAATCGATTACCATGCCTTGGGTAATCGATTACTATGCAGCAAAATGACAGATTACAGCATTTTAAGCCCCAAAAAGGTTGTGTAATCCATCCCCTAACCCCTTGGTACTCCACACAACACATAATCATGTCCTAATGTAGGCTCTAGGCCCTTCCATCATGCATTTTCCTTAGATTAAACATCATTTACAAAGTCCTCAAATAATGGCCATTTACATACAAATATGGACCATTTTTACAACATGAATACCAAAACTTCAAGGCTATGAATATGGCAATGGACAAGTCCCATGCTCACTCAAAATGTACAGTTATCCATGCCATGAATAATAAACCAGAAACAAGACTTAGCATATAATCATGAACACTAACAAAAGCATGGAAATAACATCATGCAATATGTTCATGACCTAAGTCTCAAAATACTAATGACATGCTAAGTGCAATACATAATCCTCCTCCAAAATGTCATGCAATCCCAATGCACTGCATGCAACTCCACTGTCCACTATACGGGCTTCTTGCCCGAAGCTCCTCCCGGCTCATAGTGACCTGAAATGTGGTCCCCCAAACACGGGGTGAGATATACGGATATATCTCAGTAAACCAATGGAGCTAGAGGCTCTCTCCACTCCATGGCTCACTAAAATGTATAAATATGACATCATGTAATATGCAAGTAATACAATATCACCATCCAACTGGAGACAACCCGAGAACATCCATACATGGATTCATGTTCAAGGACTCCATCATATAACTCCCGAGACAATCCTAGAGCTTCTCCCATGGTTGAGAAAACTCCATGGCCAACCCAACCGGAACTCCTCAAGAGACCTATCCGGCGGATGTCCCACGTTTGGCTCATCCTGGAGTCGCTCCCAGAGTCGACCCCATGGCAGTCCAACTGGCACTCCGTCACGAAATGACCCAGCGGATGTCCAAACCCAACACACGTCAACTGGCCAGTGACCAAACAATTTTCACAAAATACAAGCAATATGCATACAAGCACACAATCACACCATGTCATAACCACATCATCAAACCACTACCTTCCACTAGGTGTGGTGGAGCACACTAGGGATTAAACCCAAGTTCCAAGAGTTTACCTCAATACGAGCAATCCGTTCCAAACGTATGCTCCAAATCAACTTTTCCCAATTACGTCCGTGTGAGGCACCCTACAACAATCATCAAATCCAAATTACACCAAAACTCATTTTTCATGAAAATTCCTCAATTTCCCCTAAGTTAAAAACCTATATTTTTCACCAAAAATTAACATAGCATTTCTAGCTTACAAGCATGATTCTAAGGCCTTTTCATCTAATAGCATTTTTTCATTTGGGCCCTCTATCATCACACATCTAAAATCAAAGCTTAGAACATAAATCCCTAGATCTAGGAAATCAACCATAAAAATACCACAAATATACTCACAATGTGTTGTATGTTCACCACCAAGGCCTCACTAAACCATAGGAAGATCAAAACCTCCAAGAAATCTCCAAGAACCCAAGTGGGTCGGATCTGATTTTTGCCAAAAACGCAACAAGGAGGTGGATTCAAGGCTTCTAAGTGTTACCAATGGCTTTGGAAGGTTGTTTACAATAGATTTCAACACCAAAATCAAGCGATTCGGTGAAGAAATGAAGAAATGGGGAAATGGGGAAGAAATGGGGTTTTGGTTTCTTCTCCAGGGAGGGTGCGCGCAAGTGAGGGAGAAAAGAGAAGGAAAGAAGAAGAAAAAGAGGGTGGGGCCAAGTGACTTCGGTCACACGGGTCCCACACGCGATCTAACTTTAATCCCGATAAAAATTCCGATCATAAATTCTTAATCTACATATTTTTCCAGTCCATGACATATTTTTATTTCTCCAAAACATTGATAAAAATTTCACACCTATCGGTACACTCACACCACAGTATTTAACACTTAAAAATCACTATTCATCAATTTTTCCCAAATTTGCCTATTCACTCAATTTTTCACCCTGATTCCATTTCCAGTGTTACTTTTGTCATATGAAATCTCTAACTCAGTATTTAAGCCTCAGAACACACGGTTGGCAAATTACCATTTTGCCCATTTTGCCCCTTTTGGCCATAATCCTTGGATTTTCACTAATCCACCAACTTTCTTTTCACAATATAATATTAAAACACACATTTAAATATTTGAGGTGTTATAAAGCTCACTTACATGTGCAATATAAGTTCTAAAAGCAGTTCAATAATATAAGTTCCAAAACCAATGCAGTGCAACAGATAATCATGCCATGTGTGTTATAACTATTCTACTAGCCAGAGAAGTGCAGGAACACGTCTATTACACACACAATACGCGCCCATGCCATACCTGCCCACATGATCACATCCCGTCAAGGCGAACACCACATGCATATCATAAAGGCACTCGCATACAATAACTCAATAGCATTTCATAAAGCAATACATGAAAACAACATCATGCATATAAACCATCCCCCCATGGGACATGGTGAAACCAACAATGGCTAAACCGAGGACACGAAAGCTTACCTTGCAAGCTAACTATCCAAGCCAAGAGTCCACACACCACTCACGGTCACCAAACAGCACCCTCATAGTCTGTTTATAATAATAATAATCAGTATTATTCAATGCTCAAGGTTCCCTTAAGTGATTAAGACTTTCCATCTCATTTTAAGTCATTTTATGCAATTTTTGCAGGAGGTATTCGAATACTCCTCGATGAGTATTTGAATACTCCCAGTCTCCTGGAAGTATTCGATTACTTTCACTAAGGTATCCGAATACCACAAGGTATCCGAATACTTTTCCTGTAGTATCCGAATACCACAAGGTATCCGAATACCAATACCCAAGTATTCGAATACTATACAATATTCGAATACTTCTTCAACGGTATCCGAATACTTTTCTTCCCAGAAAAGTATCCCAATACTCTAGCAATGAGTATTCGATTACCAGTGGACAAGTGTTCAAATACTACATGAAAAGTATTCGAATACTTCTCCAATAGAATGCAGTAATACGAACTGTGATCTGCATAAATCCATTTTAAGGGTCCAAATGCGATTGGGAGTCCAATGACTCCCTAAACAGATGTTCATTAACATGTTATGAACTTAGAAACACATTCCTTTACTCAAATGACCCAAGTTTTACTTTTTAACCGACTAATTAAGCTTAAAACATGAAAATGAAAAAGACTATGATCATGATGTACCTAAAGCTCAAAAACTCCGAAAATGAGGCACTCAATGGGTCCTCTACACAGCATTATGGTTCTGACTTTTTGTGACCACGAAAATGTAGAACAAGTTTACACCTTTACCCTTCAAAATGGCTTCTTGGAGCCTAACATGCCATGACAATGGCTTCCTCACCTCAAACCAAGGAACTCAGCCCTCAACTCACACCAAAACTGAACCTTCAACTCAGAAATGGAGCACCTTTCACACACCCATGGCTTAAGCACACTCAAGTATGGAGCTTTTGCGAAGAAGTCATGATGAAAGATGGTCTCAAGAGGCTACAATGGAAAGGGAAGGTGGAGACAAGGCGGCTGCCTAAAGAACCAGAAAAAGCCACGTAGAAGAAGAAAGAATGATGAGTATCATCCTAGGGCTTAGTGCCCTTTAGTATTTATAGGAAAATTATGGTTAATCACACTGTATTAGCGAAAATAACCACGCTTAGCATTTTAATCTCAGACTTTAGATTCTGAACCTACTCATTTTTCTAGGACTTTTCATATTTTTATTTTATTTTTTCGCAGCACCTTTCCGGTACGCGCTTTTCATAGCCAGTATCAGTTCTGGCACCAGTTCTCATTATTTTGACCTGAAACTTGTTTTACTAGTCATATATATTATTCTAGGAATATTTATGCACTTTTTATAATTTTCCGGGATACTTCACCGGTACGCAATTATACCATGAGGTAGGAACAGTATATGCACTTTTCGTCAGAAAAGCGACTTTTAGCATTCTTAGCCACTTACTATAATTATTTAAGCCTCATCATGATTATTAGGGTCAATTATGGAATTATTTCCTAATTCTCATATTTATTTAATTAATTTCCTTAATTAACGGTGCGGGTTCTTACAGCGAGCGTATTAATGGGCGTCATAAGTGATTTAAAATCACATTTCTCTGTTATTCATTCTCATAATTCAATATCAGTTTCATAAGATCTCTCTCTACGCAAAATCTCTCTTCTCTCTCAATCATTTGTCACAAAAACAGAAATCTTCATGAGCAAAAATTCTTCTTGAGATTGAATCACTATAGTTCCTCTTGTGTAACATCCACGAGTGTGTGAGTGTGATTCTTGTTGATCTAAACTCTCTCACTTCATCTTCCTCTCTTGAACCTTAAATACGCTGTTACAATTTTTGTTTATTTCTTGCTCGAATTTCTGAGTGATCTTATGGCTTTACAAAACTAGTTCAGTATTGGTCAAGGAGGAAGCATTTGAATCAAGTTTCTTGGAAAGTTGAAGAATCCTATCTACATAACTTAGTTCTATTTGCTGAAAATTTAAGGATTCTAGTGAAAGGAACTCATCATATTTTTGGGGCATTATTACGGTATACTCTAGAGACTTAAATTTGTTCGTTGATTCTTTGATTCAAATCTTTATCTTGAATATTTCAGAAACGTAAATTAGTTTTTTAGGGATCTGTTTGGTATATTCTAAAAAGTTAAATTTTGTGCACTGATTTCTTTCATTCGAAGATTTATTGTGATATTTCAGATTCCTTAATACTATAATTTTAGGGATTTTGATACATATTGTGTTATCTTGAATCATTGCATATAGAATAAATTTTGAAAGATTAGTTTGTGCTTAATTGTAACATATTGGTGTGATAGCACACTATAATTTTGATTAATTCTCTCGTGACAAATCTAAAAATTTTGTATTTGTTGTTAAAGTGAAGTGCTTGCTTGTGTGGTGAATCTCTCGCATGTGTGTTGGGTGCAACCGAATGGGTTGGCGAGCCTTGCTTGGCTTGAGATTGTTTCTCAAGGCTGGAGTATAAAGAATCCACTAGGGAGTGTAGAGTTATTATGTGAGAAGAGTTGGTGAACTCCCAGTGATGCCCAACCATTGATTTAAGAAGCCGAGAGTCTATTAGAATTATGACCCAATTATTAAAAGAAGCAGTAATTTAAAATATAATAAATTACAATCAAATCCAAGTCCAAAATGAAGCAGCATATATGATTATGATTTGTTTGACAAGAAAAGGAAAGCAACACTTTTGGCATGATTTTAGATAAAGATTTGGGACGTGTTTTGAACAATTTAATTGTAATTATTTATTATTTTAGGTATTTTCTTTGTTATTAGGATTTTAGATTTTAAATTTTAAATTTTAGATAAATTTGTAATTATTCTATAAAAGGGTGCTTATGACCCTTATTGTAGGAGTTGAATTTTGTTATTTTGTTAATAGAAATTAAGAATCGGAGGATTACTCTTTTAGCAAATCCCAAATTTCTGTTTAGCCATTTTTTCTATGCGCTTTCGGTGTTATTTGGTATTAGAGCACTAGGTTGCCTTCCACCAATGGCTGAACAGAATCGTAGAGGTAATCAATGGCAGAGTCGTAAAGGCAAGGGATGTGGATTCATTCCTAAAGAATACAGATAACCGCATCAACGTCATATAGACCCACGTGACAGAGCAAAGAAAGAGTTCAGAAGGCGGATTCAGGATTTGAAGCGACAACTTGAGCCGGCGTTGGACAAGAAAATCCAAGTTTTGGAGCGACTACTCTTGCTGGACAAAGCAAGAAGATTCAAGATTTCGAGCGATGACTCGTGCGGGAGCATAGCGAGAAAATTCAAATTTTGAAGCGACAACTTGTAAAGGCGCAGAGCATTAAAATCCAAGATTTGGAGAGATTTGCAAGAACAAAGTTGGGCACTCAATCCGAAGAAAGAATGTAATTAGAGGATGCATCTGATGATGAAGATGAGGACATCGATCCTTTGGGGATTGTAAACCATGGATGAAATTGGGGAGTACGACTTGGAAATCAGTCCAATTTTCAAGTTATCGAGATGCAACTCAACATTCCTAACTTTGAAGTCTATGATCATAATCATGTTTATGGTGATAATCCAATTTATGATAATTATCCAACTTACGATGAAAATTCATTTTATGATGATTATCCAGTCTATAATGACCATTCTGATGGAGAACCAAATAATAAAGATCTAATAGATGGATAATTATCTTTTGAGTTCTACCTAAATAGATTGGGATCAGTGAAGATGAAAATGTCAAGCAGGGAAGAATGATGCACTTACAATTGGTCCATTGCACATGACCCAACCATTGATTTAAGAAGTCCAAAGTCAACTAGAATTGTGGGCAGTATGGCTCAATTGTTAAAAGAAGCAGTAATTTGGAATATAACAAATTATGATCAAGTCCAAGTCTAAATGAAGAAGCAAATATGATTATGATTTGTTTGGGAAGAAAAGGAAAGCAACACGTTTGGCATGATTTGAGATATAAGATTTGGGACGCGTTTTGAATGATTTAATTGTAATTATTTATTATTTTAGGTATTTTACTAAATGATTTGAGATAAACATGTCTTCATTGTGTGATTGTTTACTAAGTTGAATTTGCGAAATTATTTGAGATTGGTAAATCTAATTGTGTTGGTGTGTTGATTGAACTGATAAGTTCAACTTTGTTTAGGCATATCAATTTTAAAGATCTATTTGTAATTAATATTTTTTTTTTTGAAAAATTTGAAAACATATCTATTCACCCCCCCCTTTAGGTGTTCTTTCGCATCCTAAGTAAAAAAGTCACTTGCCCAATAGATACATCGGAAGTGTGTTCATTACAATGTAATAATCAACATCACTAGAACATTGAGCAATGTTGCAAATCTAAATTGAGCCCTTGATGTTAATTTTTGTGAATCCTTAGACAAGATGAAAGTTGAATTGTTAAGGAAAGATGTCAATGACATGTAGAAATAGCAATATCTTACCTCTGTTGTGTTGAACACTATATATTCTTACAAGCGAAATGTTTTTCTCCTTTCATATGAGACAAGATTTTATTCCTACACATACATCGACTTCTGTGCCAAGCTTTTGTTTTTGTTTTTACTTTTTTTTTAGTTGTTGGTCCCACTTTTTTGTCTCAGTAGGAGACAACTCTTCTCTCCTGGAGAAAAGTATTCCCCTTCTTACAATCAAGAATAATGCTAACTGATCATGCTAGCAGATGATATGATGCTTTCCGAAATTCCATTGTCTTATCATTCTTATCATCAATATTAGCAATAAAGGCAGCATATGCTCTTGATGAGTCAGTACAGACATTTGTTACGGATATGGTGCAGGCATCCCAACTGCCGCCCAGAAGATCTCACTAAGAGATTCTCAAGCATCTCAACAGCTTGGAACAGTCACTGATTCAGGGGGCAAAAGGCGGATGGGATCTCAACAAAAGGGCGGTTATATCCGACTAAAATAGGGGAGTTCAGGGGGCCAAAACCTAGGAAGGTAATCCTATAAATAAGAGCTCAAACATCCCAGGTACTCACTTTCGAATGATTAGCAAATCCCATTCACATTGATCACACACCACTCCTTGGTTGTAAAACCTATTGCTTGTGCGCAGTGATTGGGACCTCGGCTTTAAGCCTAGTATTCAATTGATATACACTACCTATGGGCGCATACCATACGGTATAGCAATACGGTCTATCTTGGACCTAACATTGGCGCCGTCTGTGGGAATCGGTAAAATTCGACTCCCATACCATAATGACGAACACTCGTTCCACGTCTAGCAACGCTCAGACATCGTCGCACCAGTCTGTATTGGAGTAGATCCAGGCTACCGACACACCCATTTTGGTGGACGTTCAGGTCGAAGGGGTCGGACTACAGGGGCCGACTCCTAGACCCCTAATCGGCAACACAGTGGCTGCAACCCACCCACCTGCACTCAATGAGCCACCAAATGTCGCCACGATGGCCATGGGGGAAATCCTTCAACGGATGCAGGAGATGGAAAATAGATTCCTAACTCAGCAACGATTGGACGCGGAGAGGATGGCGACACTTGAAACCGAATTGAGAGATCGGAACCCTCATAGCGGAACTGGAGGAGATGCGCAAGTCCAGAATAGAGGTAACTTGCATCAAAACGCTGAAGGCCGACCTGGAGGTAATGGTAATGCCAGCAATGGTGGGACACAACGCCATACCGCAGCTGTAGCCGATGGAAATGCCCAGGAAAATCTTAACCATCACCTCGGCAACCAACAAGAAGGTGGAGGCCAGAACAACTTCCATGATGAGAATTACCTAAATGATGATGAGGCTAATGATAGCCCATTCACGGAGAGGCTCATGACCTTGGCCATTCCGCCAAGATTCAAGAGCACTAGAATACCCTCGTACTATGAGAGTCAGAACCCGGAAGCCCACTTGGAGGCCTTCAAGACCGAAATGTTGTTTAATGGGATCACTGGACCCATTAAGGCCAGAATCTTCACAACGACATTGATAGGACAGGCAATGACCTGGATAACCAGGCTTCCCAGGAATTCGATCGACTCGTTCGAGGACTTGGCCCGGACTTTCCGACTTAACTTCGCAACAAGCAAAGTGCATCCAATGCCGGCATATGCTCTGGGAAGAATTCGCCAGAAGGAGAACGAATCGTTGAGAAAAATACCTCGACCAATTCAAAGATGCCGCTCTCAAGGTCCGAGGCCTAACGAAAGCAGTGCACCTCCACTTAATCATTTCAGGATTAGATGGTGACTCTCCTCTTGCGAGATCAATTTATAAAAACCCGGTCAATGATCTTGAGGAATTCCGACGAAGGTCGGATAAATACATCGACGTTGAAGACATGCAAAAGGTTTACGTCGAATCTCAAGGACGAAGCCCATCACGAAGGAGTCCGAGTAAGAAAAATGGTAGAGATCAGGATCAGAAGGGACCTAAAAGAGGAAAGGATGCTCGTGAGAAGAGGGCGGAAGATCGCTCCCCAAGGAGAAAATTTGACGATTACACGCCGCTGAATACGTCCAGGTCCAGAATCTGGAAGGAGGTAGCTCAAACAAAAATGGGAAATCTCGAGAGACCTCGTTCCCTCAAAGTAAAGAGTGGGCTGGACAGAAGTAAATACTGTGCATTCCACGACCAAAACGGGCATCTTACAGATGATTGTTGGGACCTTCGAGATGCAATCGAAAAACACGTTAGAGAAGGGAAGTTGAAGCATTACATAATCCGAACCCAAGGGAAGAAAAATAACAAGCGAAGACAAAAAAGACGCAGCAGAAGTCGAAGTCCGAGGAGAGAAGATAGAAAGGATCAAAGACAAAACTGCACTACTAAGGGCAAAGAGGTCGACGATAGATGAGATACTTTCCCTGAAGCTGAATTTGAATGCAATGTGATTAGTGGAGCTATGGGTGGAGGAGGAGACTCGGCAAATGCCCGGAGAAAATACTTGAAGGAGGTCAAAGTGAAGGACAACCATCCGGCCCCCCCTTTATTGTTTTTCACCCAAGAAGAATTGGCAAGGGTTGTACCAGGACACACTGATGGATTGGTGATTACTGGTGTATTAGTCAATTGCCGGGTTAGGAGAATTTTTATTGATCACGGAAGCTCGGCGGATATAATTCTCTGGGATGCATTCCAGAGAATGAATTTGGATGAGAAGGACCTGAAACCATGCGTTACTGAGTTACTGGGGTTTAATGGAGCACCGTCCCCCCCAAAGGGCTATATTGACCTGAAACTGACTCTAGGTACTAAGGATTCGTTCCGTACTGGAAGGGTTTGTTTCATTGTAGTGGATACTTCTTCTTCCTACAATGTAATCATTGGTCGTCCTACGATTCACGAGTAGGACATGCTGATATCCACTAAGCATCAATGCTTGAAGATGCCAGGACCAAATAATGAGGTTGTCACAATAAGAGGAGACCAAAAAGAATCAAGGGAATGCTATTATGAGACCTTACGAGTCCATCATGGTGATCTAGCATCTCCCCCTCGAATTAAAAATGGAGGAACGAAGGACTAGTCCCTGAGGGCAGCTGGAAGGGAGGTGAATTTGATTGAGCTTGACATGAGGGAAGAGCTACAAGCGCCGCGCCCAGAACCCGAAGGTGAGTTAGATGAAGTCAAGATCCGAAGGGATGGAGGAGGACACACCAAGGTCGGAAAGTCTCTAGAGGATGAGTTTCAAAAGGAACTCATTTCTTTCCTAAAGAAAAATTCTGATGTATTTGCATGGAAGGCTTCAGAGATTCCGGGAATAGACCCAGCGTTTTGCTGCTATAAGCTTTCCATGTATCCGGGATCACGGCCAGTATCCCAAAAGAAGAGGAAGATAGGGTCGGACCGGCGACAAGCTCTAAGCGAGCATGTGGACGAGCTTCTAGAGGCCGGATTTATCAGGGAGATACAGTACACCACATGGCTGTTTAACGTGGTAATGGTTAAAAATCCAAGTGGAAAGTGGAGAATCTGCGTTGATTACACTGATTTAAACAAGGTCTGCCCGAAGGATTCATACCCAATGCCCAGCATTGACCAGCTAGTTGACAATTCGTCTGGATTCCAGCTACTTTCATTTATGGATGCGTACTCGGGGTACAATCAGATCCCTTTACACCCAGACGATCATGAAAAGATAGCCTTTATCTCAGAAAAAGGGAATTTTTGTTACAACGTCATGCCTTTTGGCCTCAAGAATGCTGGGGCGACTTATCAAATGATGATGAACCGAGTCTTCCAGTCACAGATTGGAAGAAATTTGGAAGTCTACATTGACGACATGATCGTTAAATCGGTAAGCATTTCGGCACACATTGTCAACCTAGGGGAGACCTTCGAGCAATTAAGAGCTCGCAAGATCAGGCTGAACCCAGCCAAATGCGCCTTTGGGGTACCAATTGGAAAGTTCCTGGGTTTTATGCTTACCAGCCAAGGGATAGAAGTAAACCCTGACAAATGCAGGGCTATACTCGAAATGAAACAACCGGAGAGCAAGAGAGAGGTCCAACAGCTCACAGGTCGCCTTGCTGCCTTGACTAGATTCCTGCCCAAGTCAGCCGAGAAGGCATTTCCTTTCTTCAAACTCCTCAAGAAGGAAGCAGATTTTGGCTGGGGGGGAGAATGCAAGAAGGCATTTGAGAATATCAAGATTTGCTTAGCCACCCCTCCTGTGTTAACAAAACCAGAGCCCGGAGAAACGTTGATTTTGTACCTGTCTGTAGTGAAGAGGCCATCAGCGCCGCTCTGGTCCGGGAAACTGACAAATTACAGCAGCCGATATATTTTGTAGGACGGACATTGCAAGGACCAGAACTTCGCTATCAGAAGCTGGAGAAATTTGCATTTGCTTTGCTGACAACATCAAGAAGACTCCGACCTTATTTCCAAAGTCACCAAATTATAGTACGAACGAAACAACCCATCAGGCATGTACTCCACAAGCCGGACCTAGCGAAGAGAATGATCAATTGGGCCGTTGAACTTTTCGAGTTCGACATAATGTACGAACCTCGACAAGCAATTAAGTCGCAGGCATTGGCCGATTTCATCCTAGAACTAACCCCGACCAATGAACAAGAAGAAGCGGATAAAGACCTCTGGACAGTATATGTTGACGGGTCCTCAAACTCTAAGGGCAGCGGAGCAGGGGTGATCATTGAGAGCCCGGAAGGAGTATCCATTGAGCACTCACTTCACTTAGCATTTCTGACCTCGAACAACCAAGCTGAATATGAGGCGTTCATTGCAGGGATTATGCAAGTGAAAGAGCACGGAGCGAAGAGAATAAAAATCATGAGTGATTCACAGGTGGTTACTTCCCAAGTCGAAGGAAAATACCAAGCTAAGGGCCCCCTGATGATGAAGTACCTTCAAAGAGTCAAGGAGTTGCTGGCCGAGTTCGACAAGGTTATGATGCAATACATACCTCAAAATGAGAACAGTAGGGCCGACATCCTATCTAAACTGGCGAGCTCGAAGGGTTCTGGCAACCATTGCACTGTGATTCAACAGAGCATTTTAGAGCCGACATGCGTCATGATGATAACTGATGCAGAGGATTGGAGGAGGCCAATTGTGGCCTACCTAGAAAAAGGAATTGTGCCAGATGACACGCAAGAGGCAAAAAAGCTCGTGACGAACTCGTCCTGTTTTACTATAGTAGAAGGGCAACTCTACAAAAAGGGTTGCTACACGCCCATGCTGAAGTGCTTGGACAAGAATGAGGTCAAATACGTATTGGCAGAGATCCATGAGGGCATTAACGGGCATCACATGGGAGGAAAAGCTTTGGCCAAAAAGGCACTAAGGGCAGGATATTACTGGCCAACTATGGGGGCAGACGCTAAGGAACATGTTAAAAGGTGTGAGCAATGTCAGAAGCATGCACTAATTATTCATGCACCCTCTAAAGAGTTGCAAAATATCACGGCACCATGGCCGTTCTTCAAATGGGGAATGGATCTGTTGGGGCCCTTTACCGCGGCTGAAGGGCAACTCAAATGGTTGACAGTTGCTGTTGATTACTTCACCAAGTGGATCGAGGCTGAGCCCCTCGCCACCATTACCTCAGCAAGGATACGGAGGTTCTTTGAAAGAAACTTGATAAGCCGATTTGGACTTCCTACGGAGATCGTTACCGATAATGGAACACAGTTTACTAATAAAAAGTTCCAAGAGCTCACGACTGATTTCAAGATCAAGCACCGGTTTGCCTCAGTAGAACATCCCCAGACTAACAGACAGCCCGAGTCTGCCAACAAGGTGATCATCAATGGGCTCAAGAAAAGGCTTAATGAGGCCAAAGGAAATTGGGTGCAACAGCTACATCTCGTCTTGTGGGGATACAGAACAAGCGTTTAATCTGCTACAGAAGAAACTCCTTTCAGGTTGACATATGGATGTGAAGCCATGATTCCGGTTGAAATCGGTGAACCATCCTGGAGGAGGGTGCAAAGATTACAAGGCACGGAAGGACAAAATGAGGAAGCGCTCCTTGTAGAACTTGATTTATTGGATGAATGCAGGGAGAATGCCAGATATAAAAACATGATGGCAAAGCGCTTAGTGACTGCTAGATTCAATAAGAAAGTAAGACCTCAGTCATTTCGGTGCGGCGATCTAGTCCTAAGAAGAGCAGACATCGGCAACAAAAATGCCAAAGATGGAAAGCTTGCTGCAAACTGGGAAGGCCTCTATAAGATTAAGGGTAATCTCGGGAAGGGAGCCTATACTTTGGAAACATTATCCAAAAAACCAGCTTGCTGCAAAGTTGGAACGCTGATAAGCTAAAGGTCTACTATAGTTAGGCTGAAAGCGCAGTTAATGACTAGATTTACTTCTACGCAAATAAGACGAATTCTTAAGCTTAGTCAGTAGGTAGACTTATTTCGATGCAAATAAACAAGTTACTAAGCTCAGATTTGTAAAAAGATTTCATTTGAAATGCAAATAAATGAGCAGTTATATAAATTCTGTTGTCAATGACTTCTATTTAATATTCCGACGCATCACGATCAAATAAAGGAGTGAATTTTTGTTGACGAACAAAAAAATATACATTCTAGATCGCCCAACAAAAATCCTCGCGATTCGCAAGTCGAATATGACGGGATTAAAATGGTAAAATAAATCGACGATCTCGGAAGAATAAAATTGAAACTTGTAAGTTTTAAACCGACCTAACGCGGCAATTTTGTTCACAAAATAAAGGTTCTAAAAGCCTGTTACAAAACAAGGTTGGTATTCCGACCCCTTCATTTTGTTGCTGGAGGACTGAAGACCTAGCAAGTTCCGGTTTCAGTCTCTTCCTCATTTGAGTTGGAACCCGGTGTCCCAGGAATTATAGCGCCATCCCTCACATCATAGGAAACGTCTATTCCATCAGTAATAAGCCCAGGGTTCAGAACCCGGGCTTGAGCAATAGCATTGTCAAAAGCTTGGACGGCGGCGTTTACGACCACGGCTTTAGCCTCCTCAAAATCCGCCTTGGTCTGGTCAAGGTGGGATTACAATTCCCGAAGCTGGGCATCCTTGTCCGCCATCGATTTGGAAAAGATTTCATTCTCGGCACTCAAGTCATTGACTTTTGTGGTGGCTGACTTCAAATCTTTCTTCATTGTATCCAATTCCTTACCTCTAAATCCGATTTTGACTTGCCCAGCTCTGCTACCTTGGCAGAAAGAGATGATTTGGCAGCGGTGACTAGGTCCAGGTTTTGAAGAAGGTCTTGGAAGATTTGGATTAAGGAAGTGGTCTTTAGAGACTCCTCCTCCATCCGTGACAGCATGGCCCTCACAGTAGAGGTCAAGCCCGAGTCAATGAAGAGACTTGGAGGAGGCTTCAAGGCGGCCCTGAGGCAGTCAGAAACCCCCGACCTCCACAAATCTCCAGGCTCTAGTTTGATCATATTATTCTGAGGAGCGATGGGGGGAGTTGGACACGGGGAAGACGGAGGGACTTGAGCATCAGTTGCCGCCACCTCAGCACTTGATGAGCTGTTGCCAAGAATAATATCTATCTGTCTTCTTTTGGGAGCCTCGGGCTCAAGAGGAGCAGCGTCTTTTGATTTCCTTTTTGCATATTTCTTGGGAAGAAACTTCTTGTATTCGGCCGAAGTCATGCTAACTGCAAACGAGGGTCAAAAGTTCGAATCAAGATACTACAAATAAGCTAAGGCAAGCAAAGATTATATAAACTTGAAGTACATACCGAGCTCATAAATGGCATTGTCCCCAAATTTATCTACTATTCGACTTAAATCAATGATGCCATAATCATCGACATATTCAATTAGAACGTGCACCGCCAACCTTTCATCCTTGGAAAGAGCGGTCAAAGGGGTGGCATAATCTTTAGGACACCTTCGGTAATGTTTCCGCATCCAATACAGCTCGAATTGACATGAAATATTTACGTCGTCTAACAACTCCTTGCCAAACCACGGAAGAGAGTTGGGACGAGAGGCCACTTTGAAATAGGCATTTTTGAAGCCTTTGAAGGATTGGGAGTAGGGAATGAAGATACCCCTACCAGGAGTACCTCGAAGGGTAACCCACCCCTTTCTTTCTCTTGCCTCGGCACCAGTCCGAGCTGTATATACATCAAAGAGAAAATAAAAGAGAGAGACTATACAGGGTAGGCAGAGGTAAGAGCATACTTGCTCGAAGCCTCGGATGAAAGCCCAAGAATTGGGGTGAAGTTGTGAGGGTGCTACCCTAATACGTCGGAGCACTGCCATCTGAAAGTCAGTAAACGGAAGCCGAATTCCGATTTTGGTAACCAGGTCCCGGTAAAAATAGAAAAAGCAAGGCTCGTCCAATATAGGACCTGTACATACCGGATAATCACCTGCGGGAAGAAGGTCGACCCCACTAGGGTTTCCAAGAGGGAGTTGGGTTACGTGGGCCGGTGTCATAACAGACCGCATTTGAAGAATCTCTAGAAGGACCCAATTTTGTACGTCATAATTTTCCATTATCACGTCCCTGGAACACGAAGGAGTAGGGTCAGAATAAAAATCAACCTGATACGACCCCGGGTCATCTAGGTCAGACGGTAAGGAGCTTGGGCTCCAAGAAAAAGGGACGGGATCATCAGAGCTACTAATGAAATCGACGAAAGGCACCTAACTGGATGCCGAGTCATCAAAGTTTGAGGGAACATCCGATGTGGGAAAACCCAGTTCGGATGAGGAAATGCTTGAAGAGCTATCACTCAACTGAAAAGGTGGGATCCGGCTTAGGACGGACCCCGGACCTGGAGCTAGTTGTAAGGGTGGTAGAATGTACGATAGAGGAACTGGCTCGGGAGAGGAACCCAACCCAGAAGTCGATGGTTTAGGGATTGAGGAGGAAACACTTCTATCAAAGTTAAGTTGAGTGTGTTCACCCTTTCTTCCCCTCCGACCTCTACCTCTCCTACCACGAACACCTCGGGAGGCTCGATGACCTCCTCGGTGGCTTCGGAGAAGCTGCTGGAGCTTCTCCTCTTCGGTGTATTCTTTACCATAGAACCAGTACTGAACGGATCTGGGCAACTTCTCTATCATTTCCTCAGATATTTCCCCCCTATCATTTCGGCCACTAGCTGCATTAGAACTACCAGGAATGTCCATTATCCACTCCAGAACGAGAAGTTCAGAAAACACCCCTCCCCAACAGGAAAATGAACAAATATGCGAATCAAAAAAGTCTGCAATGTAAAAGAAAGGTACCTGGTCTGGTTAAGGACTGAAGAGAAGATTAATGAATGAAGAATGCCTTGACAACGGGGAGAGACCCAGAAAACTCAAAGAAATGTATCTGAAGGTGTAAGAGGAGGCAGTAGGAAGTAAAAATTTCCAGTCAGTTTCAAACTGATATTTAAAGTGCGAAGAAGCATGAAGCGCGAAGGCTAAAAGGTTTTCCAAATGGCTGTAGAACAAGGGGTAAAAAGGGGATTTCGCCCTGCACGCCCTGCATGTCCTGCACGCATTCAATGTGTTCAATCATGACCTATGCCAGGCTCAACATAGCATACCCTGCACGATGCACGAAATGCCAATAGGTGAAGTACACGTGGATCGTTGTAACCGTCACCGCAGGCGTGAAATGAAAGGTCAGGGAAATGCGATAAGATCAAATTCCGACATCTAAAACTCAATGACGTCATGAGTTCGACTAAGAATTCTTTAATGAAAGCTCGAATCTGACTACGACCTTCGACTTGGTTGATACGATTGGAGGTGGAAAACAAGTTTGGGTAAAAGAAGAAATTCGAGGTCAGAGTTGCTAATTGAACAAACCGAAGTTCGAAATCATCTCGGCATGCCGACCTACGGGATACCGAGCTGGGGGGCAACTGTTATGGATATGGTGCAGGCATCCCAACTGCCGCCCAGAAGATCTCACTAAGAGATTCTTAAGCATCTCAACAGCTTGGAACAGTCACTGATTCAGGGCGCAAAAGGCGGATGAGATCTCAACAAAAGGGCGGTTATATCCGACTAAAATGGAGGAGTTCAGGGGGCCAAAACCTAGGAAGGTAATCCTATAAATAAGAGCTCAAACATCCCAGGTACTCACTTTCGAATGATTAGCTAATCCCATTCACATTGAGCACACACCACTCCTGTAAAACCTATTGCTTGTGCGCAGTGATTGAGACCTCTGCTTTAAGCCTAGTATTCAATTGATATACACTACCTCTGAGCACATACCATACGGTATAGCAATACGATCTATCTTTGACCTAACAACATCAACTTTAGAAGACGATTTTACTTTGCCAAAATTAATTCGTGAATGTCTCAGAACGCGGGAAGCAATTTGTTCATGATTAGGTCTTCAAGAAGCTTATGGTTTTATTTCAACCAACCTTGGTGTTTAAAGGCTTTGCTATAAGATCACATGCGTAACAAATAGTGATAGTTCTAAATAAGTGGAAAGGAAAGAGTCTCGGTTCGATCTCCACATATCACATTTGGGAGGGTTTAAATATCTTCGTCCTTGACCCGCTCCACACTCTGGATTAATCCTATAACCAGCTCAAAAAATCGAAACTTTTGGAGATATCAGAGAAAAACCAACTCATTTCAAATACGTAATTAGATTGAATTAAACTAAAAAAATAAAATAACACCACGTGCGTCTGGAGGAGGGGTAGAAACGTACAAGAAAAAGTGATATACAATGATCTTGTACAATAGTGTATATAAATTAATAAAAGTGTGGGGAATTTTTATATACGAACCCACAAGGTGCTGTCTTTTGTGTCTTATAATTCAGTGTAATATATTAATATATTAACACATTTGTTTTATTTTATTCTTAAATAAAACCCATGACATGATATATTGTCGTCATGCTATTTCCTCCATGTCCATGAATTAATAATATCCACTATCCACCAAAATGTAAAGAATTTTGGGATACAGCACCCAAAAACTAGCTCAAAGGATAGGAGTGCCCAAAATCTTATAAATTCTACATAACAAACCAGCAAATGAGGAAACAAACAATTAATGAAAAAAAAACATTATACAAAATTTCATACTCAACGCAGGAAACTCAGCAAGTACACTGCATTATTAACACAAAAAATATCAGGATTAATAAAATTTCAAACTAGCTTTGAACCCAAGAATATTTGGTTAATAACACGAAAAGACACTTAATTATGCAGAAAATCCTTACTGGGAAACTTACATGCCAATACTAGGTAATCGATGCGGGTCGGACTAGACATAGTCGGGACGAAGCCCCGAAAAGCAGTGGAGCACTAAAAAAACACTTAATGAAAAAAAGAAAAGAAGTAAAGTGACATGATTATGAGGAACAGACACACAAGTACACTGGATCCCGCACTCTCAAGAGTTGGTGGTGAAGCTCGGCGGACGCTAGACGCTCCCTCGTCGTTGGTCAACAGCTATAGGCCAAACAATTATTCAAAAAAAAAAAAGAGCAATCGGGCTAGCTTAAAATATTATGGGCCGGCCCATATCGAACCAGCCAATTTTTAGGCTACGTTTGGCTGAACTAAATAAATCAATTGGGCTTAAAATTTTAAAATTCAATCCATGGGAATTATGTTATGTAATATATTTTGGTCCACCGGGAAATAACTATACTGGAGGACAAACATATAATAAGGACAAATAAAATAAGAGGATTTTAATAAAAATAACATATGATAAAACCTAATAAACTTTTATTCTATCATGCATTTGTTGCACATTAAATAAGTAATATGATAGAATTTTGGTGTATCATCTCTTATTTGAGGTAAATCATATAATATGAAAATATGATATGAATAGATAAAATTATTCTTTATAAATAAAATTACATTATTTTTTAAATTTGTTTTCCATAATGGATGCCATCTGGGCCTTGTGACAATTCTATCATGAAATCTATGTTGCCAATTCTAAAATATTAAGCCTGAGTTGGAAATAGCCAATGTGTCACCCAAACAAAATGGAAGGTTTGCGATGGAAATGAGCCAATGAGCCACCAATGAGCCACCCAATAGCCGAGAAAATTTTATATGCGGCGGATGTATGTACATCTGTTGAGTATTATTTTTCCGAAGAAAAGAGTTATCGTTCTCAGGGAACAATGGTATGAATTATTTTTCTTTTTATTTATCTGAATTAAAAATTCTGTAATTGGAATTTAATTGGTTTTTGTAAAAAAAGAGAATTTTGTATTCTTATTCAATTATCAAAACTAATGTAAAAAGTAAGAATTGATTTATCAATGTAAAAGGGGTTCTGGGTATATTTAAAATCATGGATGACACAAAAGTATTGCATTCCTGCAAATTTCGTTCAATGCTACAGCGAGTTTATCTCAATTTCTGAAGTACTACAACAGGTTTAATTGAAACTTCCCAGAATCAACATTAAGATTCAAGAAAATCTTTTTCCAAAGATTCCTAAATCTTTCTGGACAATTTATCAGAAATCACCTTTCGATTATCCCTAAACAAGAAGGGTTCAATTGACTCTTAACAAAAACGCATTTCCCAGATTATTTTTGTTGAAAAACTCAAGTTTCATTCCCATGAATCTCTTGAGTTGAAAAGTTAAAAGAATCAATCGAATGAGACAATACAAACAATAACGAAGAACATCAAGAAATAGTCATCCAATCATTTTCACATACCCAGAAAAGAAAAGAAATTAAAAACCCATTGTCAGAAATACTACAAATCCGAAAAGTAAGAAACAAGCATTACCAAATTTCAGTAATGAACCGGTCCTTCAAGCATCAAATTCCTAAACTAGATCTACGGCTGAAAAACTTGCAGAAGTGTGAAAATGAAAGCTTCGCATGCAGATCCGTGATTCTTTCCCTTGAAGATGCGTTGTCAATGCATTCTGAGATCAAGAATTTGGAAGAAAATTGCTCGCTTTCAAGAAATCACAAAAACTCAGAATCTTTTTCAAAGCAAAAGATAACGAAACTCAGACTAAGAACTCTCTATTTTTTAATATCTGATATCTATTATCTAATATATCCTATCCTACTCTCTCTAAAAACAACTCAGAAAATTCCCTTTTTATCATGGTCGTCCATTTCTTCTTCATCCAATGGTTGAGTTGCTCCCTTCTTTTTTTTACATGCTGCCTTCTTTTTTAAGTGAGCTGAAAGTAAAAAAAAAAAAAAAAAAAACATGTAAGAAACAAGCCAAATATTATCATTTTTACTTCTTACCATTATTTTTTACATGGGCCTTTACTTAACTCATTTGGGCTTAATTTACCTGCAAAAACACTAATTAACAGCCCAAAGACACTTAAATAACATAAAATAATATAATATTAATATATATATAATTTGGTGCTAACAAAATACCCCAAACTTAACCAATTGCTTGCCCTCAAGCAATCAAACAAACTTTCATTCAGAAAATAGCCTGTTAGCTCAAAATTCAGAGTCACTTAGCACCACAGAATTAAACTTAATAACTTAATTAAATTTATCAACCATCTATGCAAAACATCATACTTCTTAAATCATTGACCAGGCTTAATGTTAACCAATTCCTCCATCAAATTAATCATCCAACTCCAGTCAATCAGTAATTAAAGAAGCATTCAATCAAAAACTCATGCACATTCAATTAGTTGCAAACCTTAATTTAAACTGATTCAATTGACATTCCACTGAATTCCTTTCCAGATATATTCAATTAATCACACTCTTTCATTTTTATAAGGAAGGTTCACTCATTGTCATCATGCATGATTGCTTCCAATCTACACAACCATTTAGAAACTTGAAGTCCAATATGCTACCTCCATCAAAGGGTCTTTAAAGCTTGTAATGAGGCAGGGCTAGGATTTTTTGTTTTTCTAGTCACTTGGCTAATCAAGCTAACCCTTTAGTGTCTAACTAATCCTCATTAGCTTTTTCTGATCTTTTTGCCTAAACAAGACAAAGGGAAATTACTGACTCTCTCTTCCCTTTTTGTATTGATTACTTCTTTCTTTCTTTTCTATTTATCACTTTCACAATTTTTTTACTTTTGCCTTTTTCCTTCTTTTTTTATCCAAACAGAGAACTCCTTTTATAACATCACTTGTTCCCTTTTTTTTCTTCGATTTTTGTTTTTTTTTACCTCCTGATCCTCTTTTCTTTCCCCTTTTTTTTACAACCGACTTCCCTTTGCCTTATTTAGCTTACTGCATTTCTGAGCTAATGAGAATTAGCTAAATACTAAGATAGCTATATAGGGTGGACAAGGAATTTGGCTTATATTATCAGGGTATATGATCAGAAAAGAAAGGCCCCAGGCTCAAATATAGGGACCAAAGGTTATAATAGAAGGGTAAGACTTTTGGCTCTAGGCTACATATTCAGAAACAATGCCCCAATCACATAGAAATAGCATATTAGTCATCCAAACAGAGTGCAGCATTCAAAACACCAATACATAATGACCAATGACCACTCACAAAGGAATAGAGTGTTTAGGTTCAAATACCTCACATAGGTTGTTAATTCAGTGGTTATCAGTGAATCAGCAAATCAGGGATTACAACAAAAATTAATGGCATGCCAATTGATTTTAAGCTTCTGCCATTCTTTCTTTCTTTCTTCTGAGCTTTTACTCATGATTTTTGTTCTCTAGAACTTGCTTCTTTTCTTTTTGAAACTGCATTTTTCACTTGCATGCATAAACATGATATAGGCCTTTTTTATTTTATTTTCCTTACTTACTTTGGCCAGATAGTCATCCTTTGCATTATATTTCTTTTGGTTAACTCATTTGTGCCTTTTTATTTCATTCTTTTCTTAGAGACATTACGAGCCTAAGTGTAAAACCATGTAATCATGCACCTTGGAAATTTATTGAGCATTGATTTTACCTTAGTTTTGTGTTTAAATGTGGGGGTTGCCCACGGCATGCAACATTTTAAGTGTGAGGGGGGAGGGGGAGTATTTTTTTATGTCATTCATCACTTAGCATTACATTTGTTGGTCATTGGATTGTGAAAAAGAAAAATAAAAAAAAGATCTCTGAAAAAAATATAAAGAAAAAGAGCGCTAAAATATATATATGGGAAAAACATTTCTCAAGCAGCTTGAGATAAGTTTATCTCCAGCTAGCCCAAAACTACGTCGTTTTGATTAATGAAGGCTGTTTATGTAATTCTAGGTGAATTAATGAAGGGTTTCATTGTAATTATTTATTTTTATATCATATACATGTTACTAAAACACCCTTCATTAAGTCACCTATAATTACATAAACACCCTTCATTAAACAAAACGCCGTAGTTTTGGGGCTAGCTGGAGATAAACTTATCTCAAGTTGCTTGAGAAATGTTTACCCTTATATATATATATATATATATATATATATAAGTAGCGTTGAAAAAAAATAGAAAAGAAAAACAAAAATAAAAAGAAAAATGATTGGTTAGTCTTTATCTTTGTCTTACTATTTTTTAATTTTATTTCTTGTTTTTTTCCTTTAGTTTGGTTCTTAACTAGTGCTCTTTTAAATCTCTTGGGTGCTTAGCCCCAATACAACCTTGTAAAAAGTCCTCTTGATTTTTGCATGCTAGTGTTTTCAGTAGTGGACAAGTAGAAATTGAGTAAGCCTTTGGTAGGGCAATTTTCTTGAGAGGAGCTTGAGTGATACACTGCTTTACCCTATACACTTGAGAGACTGATTGAGAGCATCCCGTGAGAGACCATCTTGTGTATTAACATTATTGAATGAGATTACTATGTTTTGTAATTTAAGTTAAAGAAATTTCTATCTTAATTGGTCGATCTTTTGGAGCTTTGTGATCCTTGTTCAGATTTTTGTATTCTTGGCAATTGTTAGAAATGATTGGTTTATCTTTAAGTCTTTTGCTTTGTTTTGTCATTCCTTTAGTTTTGTTTCAAGTTTTAATTTTGCTCTAGACTGCAAAAGGATAAGTGTGGAAAAATTTGATAATTTATATTTATTACTGTTAGAAATAATATTAGATTTATTATTATTATTTCATTATTTTAGAAGGTTATTTGAGCTTAGCCCATTAGGTCATTTAGCCTCTTTAAATAGAGGACTCTTGTGCAATTTTATACACAATTAAATACAATACATTCATATTTTAAGTTGGTACCAGAGCTTGCGTCCTGCGAAACCCTGCTTCCGCAAAGCCTGCCATGCATCATACTAGCAACCTTCCCAAATAGATCATATATGTAACAAGCTGAGAGCTTATGATATATACGCACCAGCTTGAGGGGGAGTGTTAGAAATAATAACTTGAAAAAGGTATTTGAAATATTATTGAATTGTGAATAAAACTATACAAAAGTACTCTATTTATAGAGTACAGAAAGGTCTAATGGGTCAAGCCCAAAAATAAAAAAAGTAAAAAATAGAAAAATCTAGATCCTTCTAGAGGATTCTAAATAATTAAAAATAAATAAATAAGAAAAACTAATTTCTAATATTTGCAACAAATAAATAAACCCTAATATTTATAATACTCCCCCTCAAGCTGAGGAATATATATTTATCATTCCTAGCTTGCTAGTAATTTCTTGAAATCTTTCTGAAAGAAGTCCCTTTGTCAATAGATCAGCTAATTGGCGCCCAGTGGGAATGTATGGAGTGGTAATTAGCCCACTATCAAGTTTTTCTTTGATAAAATGACGGTCAACCTCAATATGTTTAGTCCAATCATGTTGAACTGGATTGTGAGCTATATAAATGGCGGATTTATTATCACATAGCAGTTTCATAGGTCCCTCACATTTTATTTTGAGATCATCAAGTACAATTTTGAGCCACAGTAACTCACAAATGCCTTGGGCCATAGCTCGAAATTCAGCTTCTCCACTTGATTTGGCAACCACATCTTGTTTCTTACTTCTCCATGTCACAAAGTTACCGCAAAGAAACATGCAATAACCAGTAGTAGAACGACGGTCAGTCACAGATCTAGCATAATCAGCATTAGTGTAGACTTCTAAAGATAGATTGCCATCCCGTCGGAAGAACAATCCTTTACCAGGAGTAGCTTTAAGATACCGAAGAATTCTCTCTACTGTCTGCATGTGTTTCTCTTTTGGATCGTGCATAAACTAACTAACAACACTAATGGCATAAGCCAGGTCTGGTCTAGTATGAGCCAGATAGATCAATTTCCCAACTAACCGTTGATATTGTCCTTTATCAACTGGAGGACTCTCTTCTTCATAGCCTATCTTGTGATTCTACTCAATAGGAGTATTACAGGGTTTACACCCAAGTTTTCATGCTTCTTTAAGAAGATCAAGAACATATTTCCTTTGGTTGATGAAAACCCCTTTCTTTGAATGAGCTACTTCTATCCCTAGGAAATATCTCAGTTTTCCAAGGTCTTTGATTTCAAACTCAGAGGCAAGCCGTGTTTGCAGAATCTGTTTCTCCACAGAATCATCACTTGTGATAATAATATCATCAACATATACAAGGAGCACAGTAAGCTTCCCATTATGGGAGTGTTTTAAGAAAAAGTTGTGATCTCCTTGACTCTGTCTGGATCCTAAGGTCATCATAACCTTAGTAAACCTTCCAAACTAGGCACGAGGTGACTGCTTCAATCCATACAAGGCCTTTTTTAATCTACAAACTTTATTTTCTCCCTTTACAGAATCAAAACCAGGTGGGATTTCCATGTAGACTTCTTCTTCTAACTCACCATTGAGGAAAGCATTTCTCTCATCAAATTGATTTATATCCCAATTCGAATGGGCAGCAAGGGATAATAAGACTCTCACCATATTCATCTTTGCAACTGGAGCAAAGGTTTCTTCGTAATCAATGCCATAGGTTTGAGTGTAACCTTTGGCCACTAATCGAGCCTTGTATCTTTCAAGAGTTCCATCAGAATTATATTTTAGGGCATAAATCCATCTGCACCCTACTGCTTTCTTTCCGTTGGGTCTATCAATAACCTCCCATGTTTTATTTTTCTACAACGCATTCATCTCCTCTTGCATGGCTTGAGCCCAATTCCCATCTTGCAAGGCTTCATGTACTGATTTTGGGATTGCAATAGAATCTAGTGCTGAAACAAAACTTTTGTGCTGCACAGAAAGATTAGCAGAGGAAACAAAGTGGGAGATAGGATATTGAGTACAAGAGGGACAAGTTTTCTTGTGACAAGATCTTTTTCCTTTTCTAAGAGCAATGGGCAAATCATTAGAATCAACATTAATGGGTAACTCATCAGAGGTATCATGATCAGAAATATAAGATTCAGGACTTACCAGAGGTTCAGACGATTGAGGTTGCTGCTGAGGCAATGTGGCCTGTGTCATAATCTTTCGTATCTCTGGTGTACTTGATGTATCATTCATAGGAGAATCAGTCACAAGAGGATCAGACATAGACATATTAGGGACAGGAACAATAGGAAGAGACACTGACACAGGTGAAGGAGTAGACACTAAAGATTCAAATTCAAAGAAGAAAGGTGATGAGTCTTCTTGTGAATTATTCTCCCCTTGAAGATGAGGACCTTGGAAAAAGGACTCAGATTCCTGAAATGTAACATCCATAGAAACAAACAATTTCTGACTACTAGGGTGATAACACTTGTAGCCTTTCTTATTAGGAGCATATCCAAGGAAGACACATTTAAGAGCACTAGGATCCAACTTACTGCGATGCTGTTTATGAATATGAACAAAGACAACACATCCAAACACTCGAGGAGGAAGGCTTTGTAAAGTGGGAATAGAAGAAAAAAAGGAAGTCATGGAGTAAATAGGACTTACATTATCGAGAACCCGAGTGGGTAGACGATTGATCAAGAATGCTGCAGTAAGAATGGCATCTCCATAATAGTTTTTAGGTACATGTGTTTGAAACAGTAAGGCACGAGCAACTTCAAGGAGGTGACGGTTCTTTCTTTCAGCAACCCCATTTTGTTGAGGGGTGTCTACACAAGTAAGTTCATGAATCATACCGTGATTTTGTATAAATTGGGAAAAAGAGTGATTAACATATTCAGTACCATTATCTGTCCTTAGTTTTTTGATTTTTTTACCAAATTGAGTCTCAATCATTTTATAAAATTGAAAGAACAATTGTGGTACCTCAGATTTTTCATGCATTAAGTGAACCCAAGTCATACGAGTGCAATCATCAATAAAAGAAACAAACCATTTATTACCAGAAGAATGAGAGACCTTAGAAGGACCCCAAACATCAGAATGAATAAGATCAAAAGGTTCAACACTTTTAGTATTACTAGAAGGAAAAGACACACGATGATGTTTAGCAAACTCACAAACATCACGATGAAAAGACTCAACAGATTTAGACAAAAACAATGACGGAAATAAAGACTTGAGTAAACTAAACGGAGGATGTCCCAAGCGCTTATGATGAAGCCAAATCAGAGAATCAGCAGTTGACTGGCCTGTGACAGTAAGATGTGATCAGTTACTTTATTTGCGGGAGATCGTGAGACCAGATAGTACAGCCCACCTTGCTCTTTAGCACTACCAATCGTCTTCCCCGTGGCAAGATCCTGAAAAACACAATGTGTAGGGAACAAAGTTACAGTACAATTCAAATCTTTTGTGATTTTAAGAATAGAAAGAAGATTCGTGGAGAATTTAGGAACATGAAGAACATCTTTAAGATGTAAGGACAGCTGTAAGTTTATGTCACCAGAACCCGCAACTGATGTATGTGAGCCATCAGCTACGGCTATTGTATGAGTTCCAATGGTAGGATGATAAGAAGTAAAGGAGTCAGCACAACAAGCCATATGATCAGTAGCACCAGAATCAACAACCCAAGAATGTTTAAAATCATTACATTAAGAAAGGAAAGAATAAGTTTTTGAGCTCATACCGGTCATAGTCAAAGCACTAGTATCAGATGGCTTACTTAGAGAATAAAGAATGGCTCGGAGCCGTTCCAACTCATCTGGACGAAATGTAGGTTGGGTCTTATTAGGTGCAGGAGTTATTTTAGAAGAAGTAAAATGCGCTTGACCACTCATCTTTGCCATCTTTTCTAAGACAGTTTGCTTTCCATGAAGACGAAAGCATAGATCCTTAATATGACCTGTTCTTTTACAATAAGAACACCATCGATCATCTCTCTTAGGTCTAGAAGATACACCATCAGAAAACTTTGTAAAAGAACTCCTTTGTGAAGAGGCCATACTCCGATCAAAGGGGTGAACACAAATCCAGAAAGAGGATGAGGGGAAGATCAGAAAATTTTTATGACAAGTAGAGGTCTCTAAACATCCCAAACAACAACCAAAAAAATTAGATCGTGTGGATCCGAATCCCAGGAGTTCCGCGGGAGTTCTACACCCACAAAGACCTTTGGAGAATGGGAAACATGGTGGGGAAGACTCTCAGAATTGATGAAAGCTCTCTTAGGACAGGTGGTCTACATGAGGAGGTAACTGATAGAGGTAGGTTTGCCCGTATTTGCGTAGAAGTTGATTTGAGTAAAAGCCTGTTGTCCAAATTTCGGATTGGTCAAAGGCAATTGTTTATAGGTTATGAAGGATTACATCTTATTTGTTTCTTGTGTGGCCAATATGGCCATAGGAAAGACCATTGTTCGATGAATCCTGTGAATAATAAGACTGTTGAGGGGAATACAGGTGAGGTTATGCATGGTGAGCACCCTGAGCAGTGCCAGGGTGAAGGGGAATCTACAGGTGAAGTGGAAAAGAGCCAGGAGGTAGAGGGGTTTGGTACCTGGATGACGATACAAAGGAGGAATAATAAGAGGCCAGCTATGACAAACAAATCCAAGGAACAGAGCTTGGGTAAAGGAAAAATCGGAAGTGAGCAAAATGGGCAGGGTCAGAAGCCTAACGCTTCAGGGTCCAGATTTGAATCCCTTGGGGATGAGGATGGGAAGGAGACCATTGAGACTAGAAGGAGTGTGAGTGCCTCAGCGGAGGATAGTAATTTAAAAAGGAATCCGGAAAATAGAAAGAAAAAAGCCACTGCTGATAGAACTGGCCCAAAACAGGGGCCTGCAGTCGTTGAATTATCTCCAGAGAAACAGATGACCCATCCATCTAAGTCACTAGGTCCTGCCACTGCTGATAGAACTGGCCCAAAACAGGTGCATGCCCAAAGGAATTCTGGTAGGGAGGCTATCCTTGTGAGTAGATCAAGTGTCAGACTGAAACCTCAGGGGGCAGCTCCCATGCATGAGAAGACCTTGAATATTGGGCCAGAGTGTAGTCTATCCAAACACACTGGCCCAGGTCCAGGGGCTGTCTTAGTTCCAGATTTTAAAGAAAGTCCTCCCGATGATAGTGGGAGAGGTAAAAATATATGCCAGGAAGGTAGAGTGTCCATGATTCTGGATGATATTACTAATGTGGAGGGAGGAAAAAGAACCAATGGGGTGGTTTGACTGACTCTGCGTGTTTCTTTGGCTTATTAATTTTATCTTGATGATAGTATGCACTTGGAACTGTAGAGGGGTAGGGAAAAAAGGTTTTTCTACTCTTATTAAAGATCTGGTGGTTCAGAATAAAATTCAAGTACTTGCCTTGCTTGAGACTAGAATCAGTGGGAAGAGAGCTGAAAATATTTCTAGGAGATTGGGTTTTGACAGCTGTTTCAGGAGAGAAGCAGTGGGTTTTTCAGGGGGCATCTGGCTTCTTTGGAATAAAAGTGCTACTTGTGTTAGCATTTTAGAGGATAATCACCAATTTGTTCATACCAAGCTGAGGTGGCCGGGTGTTGATCAGGAGGAAAACTTCACCTTTGTTTATGGTAGCCCCAGGAGGATGGAAAGAAGGGATCTATGGGATAGTTTGAGGAGAATTAGCAATGAGGGTGTGAACAAATGGGCTGTCATGGGGGATTTTAACGTGTTACTTGAAGCAGGGGAAAAACAGGGTGGATCAGGTTTGTGTTGGGGTAGTACTGATGAATTTGCTTCTTGCCTTAATGACTGCAGTCTGTTTGATTTGGGCTTTGCTGGCCCGAAATTTACTTGGAAAAGAGGCTGCCTTCAAGAAAGAATTGATAGGTTAGTGGTTAATGAAGCTTGGCATCTGGGGTTCCCTAATAGGTCTATCTCTCACCTTCTGTTTAATGGGTCGGATCACAGGCCCATTATCCTTAGGGATACCTCACCTGTTGATCATAATAAGGGCCTGAAACCTTTTCGTTTTCTGGCTGCTTGGTTGACAAATGATAGTTTTGGAGATGTGGTGAAGGGATGTTGGCAGCGTAATTCTGAGTGGATTCCAGCTAAAACTAAGTTCCATCAGGATGCTACAACTTGGCACCATAATAGTTTCAAGGCTAGGCAAAATAAGAAATACCATATCCAACGTAGATTGAGAGGAGTTGAGTTCCAGCTTAGCAAGGGTCCAAATGAGGCTCTTGACAGATTGCACAAAGACCTATGGCAGGAATTAAATGCTATCTTTGTCCAGGAGGAGCTAACTTGGTTCCAACGTTCAAGATGCAATTGGTTGGCTTTCGGTGATAGAAACTCAAGATTCTTCCACTCAGCTACCATTGCCCGAACAAGGAGAAATAAAGTAACAGCTTTAAGAAATGATGAGGGAGTTTGGGTGGAAGAGCCAGAGGAGCTCAAACTCTTAGCTGTTAATTACTTTAAAAATCTGTACGAGGAGGAGGTCCATAACTTACCCAAGCTGTGTATTGGAGGTTTATTTCCTTCCTTGGAGGATCATACTTGGAGGAATTTCAAAGCTGCCCCAACTTCAGCTGAGATCAGAAGTACAATATTTGGGATGCATCCGTTCAAAGCCCCTGGAGTGGATGGGCTTCATGTTGTCTTCTTTCATTCCCAATGGGATATTGTGGGAGATTCAGTTTGTAACACCATTAAGGACATCTTTAAGGACCCGAAGAGAGTTACAGGTATTAACCAAACCTTAATTTGTCTGATTCCCAAAGTCGAGAATCCTGAAGCTATAAGTCAGTTTAGACCTATAAGTTTATGCAATGTCATCTACAAGGTGGTTACAAAAATTGTGGCTTCTCGTTTGAAGAATTATATGAGGGATCTCATTATGCCGAATCAATGCAGCTTTGTGAAAGGGAGGCATGCTTCGGATAATATTGTGATCAGTCAAGAGATATTTCATTCCATGAGAGCTAGGAAAGGAAAGAAATGTTGGATGGCTATTAAGGTTGACCTGGAAAAGGCTTATGATAGAGTTAGCTGGGAGTTTCTCAGGGAGACCCTCCAAGTGGCTGGTTTTCCTAGTTCCATGGTGGATCTTATTATGGAGTGTGTGTCATCATCATCCATGAATTTGCTTTGGAATGGCGCCCAAACAACTGATTTCACACCCTCTAGAGGTATAAGACAGGGAGATCCTCTATCTCCCTATCTTTTTGTTCTGTGCATAGAAAGACTTGGTCAACTCATTAATGTGGCCGTGAATCAGAAGAGGTGGCATCCGATTAAGCTGGGTAGAAAAGGTCCTCCCATTTCCCACCTGTTTTTTGCAGATGACCTGCTCCTGTTTGCTGAAGCCTCAGTAGAGCAAGCTGGGCTGGTTTCTGATATTTTGAATCATTTTTGCAATGCTTCTGGGCAGAAGGTGAGCAACAGTAAGACAAGGTGCTTCTTTTCGAGAAATGTGAATCATATTAAGAGAGGAGATCTTTGCCAAATTTTGAATTTTGCTCCAACTGCTGACTTAGGCAAGTACTTGGGGATTCCTATCCTGCACAAGAGGGTTAATAAAAATACCTTTAGGTATATAATTGACAAGACGAATAGCAAGCTTAGTGCTTGGAAGGCTAAATCCTTGTCCATGGCAGGTAGGATTGTGCTCACCAAATCTGTCCTGGCTGCCCTTCCATCTTACTCTATGCAGACTGCTCTTCTGCCCCTTGGAACGTGTGATGAAGTTGAGAAGAAAATGAGGGGTTTTGTTTGGGGATCCAATCAAGATGCTAGGAAAGTCCATGCATTGCCTTGGAATACTGTGTGTAAGGCCAAAGAGAAGGGTGGTCTTGGGATTAGGAGTTTGAGACTTACCAACAAAGCTTGGCTCATGAAAATTGGGCATAGAACTCTTACTCATAGGAATGATCTTTGGGTGCAGGTTTTGAGAAGTAAATATAAAGTGGAGGATGGGTTGATGCCTTCGATCAAGAAAAGAAGTGGCTGTTCTAATTTATGGCTTGGCTTATCGAGGGTGTGGCCCAAAATTTATGAAGGGTCAAGGATCTTTATTGGGAATGGTGTTAATAGTTCATTTTGGGAGGATAAATGGTTGCCCATTGGCCCTCTAAAGGAGCATACAGTCCAGGACTTACCCCCTGGCACCCATACTGTTATGATAGCTCAGATGGTGGATCACCAGGGAGAGTGGAAATGGCAGGAGTTTAGGGATTTTCTAACACAAGAAGCTTTGAACTGTATTGCAGGTACCTGTCCCCCTCGGCTGGATGATGGAGATGATCAGGTGATTTGGGAGCAATCCCATGATGGTAACTTTTCCTTCAAGACAGCTTTGAATAGCCTCTGTATTGAAGATCCTCCTCAGGTTCAGCCTCACTGGAACTCAGTTTGGCAATGGGAGGGTCCTCCTCGAGTCAAGACTTTCCTATGGCTTTTGCTTGGTGAAAATCTTCTAACCAACCTAAGAAGGTTTCAAAGGCATTTTTCTGCCTCAAATACTTGTCCTAGATGTAACTCCTATCCTGAAAGCTGCAGCCATGTCATGAGGGAGTGCTCCTGGTCTCAACGAATATGGAGACAATTTATTAGCAGGGAGAATTGGACAACTTTTTGTAGCCAGAACCTGCAGAAATGGTTAGTGTCCAATTTATCTCCAAAAAATAGCTTACTGGGAGGCTTGGATGGCAGTATTTTATTTGGGCTTATTTGCTGGTTTATATGGAAAGATAGGAATAGTTTTGTTTTTGAAAATACTAATTCTACAATAGAGGATATAGCTAGATCTATTCGGACTTTCTTGCAAAATTTCTTCGAGGCAAGGAAACTGTACAGAGATACTGGGTTGCAAGTTGGGCAGAAAGTGGAAACCCTTGTTCAATGGGTACCTCCTCCGATGGGGTGGATAAAAATAAACACGGATGGTTCTGCTTTGGAAGGTAATAGAAAGAGTGGGTGTGGAGGAGTCCTAAGGGATGAATCTGGGCATTGGCTTATGGGATTTGCTAGAAACC
>JAVKPL010011903.1:0-55394 GCA_032173675.1 Gastrolobium villosum | reverse complement strand
GATAACCGCATAAACACATGATCACCCTCTTCAAATTCCAGCGGTCTGAGTCTATTATCATAATAACTTTTCTGTCTATTTTGTGCCTCTTTAAGTTTGTGTCTGATCATTTCAATCCGTGCTGTAGTTTCTTGCACAAAATCCGGCCCAAATCTCTCTTTATCACTACCTCTGTCCAACAAGTAGGAGTGCGACATCTCCGCCCATACAATGCATCATACGGTGCCATGCCCAAACTGGAGTGAAAACTATTATTATATGAGAATTCCACCAGCGATAAATACCTATCCCAAGCAGTGCCCTGCTCAAGTGTGCAAGCTCTCAACATATCCTCTAGTGTCTGTATGGTCCTCTGAGTCTGACCATCAGTCTGCAGATGATACGCAGTGCTCAGCCGAAGCTGAGTGCCAAAAGCCTACTGTAAGGCTCCCCAAAAATGAGAAGTAAATTTCGGATCCCGATCACTAACAGTGCTAACCGGTAGCCCGTGGAGCCTTAAAATCTCCTTCACATATAACTTTGCTAATTTCTCCGTAGAGAAGTCCACTCGCACTGGCAGAAAATATGCAGACTTAGTAAGCCTGTCCACTATAACCCAAATTGAATCGTAACCAGCCTGAGTCCGAGGCAAACCAACAACAAAATCCATAGAGATGCTCTCCCATTTCCACTCTGGTATATCCAACGGCTGAAGTAACCCTGCAGGTTTCTGATGTTCTATTTTAACCTTCTGACAAATCAAGCACCTTGATACATACTCAGCTACATCCTTTTTCATCCTAGGCCACCAGAACTTAGTTTTCAGGTCTTGATACATTTTTGTGGCACCCGAGTGTACAACATACTGACCCTCAGTCATTACTTCCTCGGCTAATTCTTTGGGCACAACTATCCTTCCCTGGTAGGTTAACAATCCTTGTTCATTTAATGTTATACCACTCCATCCCTTCAGATACTTGCTACCATCGTTTCGAATTTGTGTCTCTCTAATCCTATCATGTAATTCATTCTCAACCTTTAAACATCTGAATTCTTCAACACTGCCTATAAAGACATCCACCAACTTCAAATCACGGAATTTTTCAATTAAATCATGATCCCACAACATTAACTGGGACACACTTACAGACTTCCTACTCAATGCATCTGGTACCACATTAGCTTTACCCGGATGGTATTTCAACTCAAAGTCATAATCTTTTAAAAATTCAACTCATCTCCGTTGTCTCATGTTCAATTCTTTCTGATCAAATAAATACTTTAGGCTCTTGTGATCACTGAACACAGCAAATTTCACCCATACAGAAAATGCCTCCAGATTTTAAGGCAAACACTATAGCAGCAAGCTCCAAATCGTGCGTCAGATAATTCTCTTCATATGACCTTAACTGTCTAGAAGCGTAAGCAACCACTCTTCTCTCTTGCATCAACACACACCCCAAACCTCTCTTGGACACATCACAGTATAATTCAGATTCACCTTCCGGATCGGGGAGGGTCAACACCGGAGCCGTAGTTAACTTCTCTTTAAGGTTCAAAAAACATTTCTCACATTCCTGAGTCCACACAAAAGGAGCATCTTTTCATGTCAATCGGGTCAATGGCAGTACCATTGTGGAAAACCCCTCTATAAATCATCGATAATACCCAGCGAGACCCAGAAAGCTTCGAATCTCTGTAACAGTTTTCGGTTGTTCCCAGTCCATCACAGCCTCAATCTTATTCGGATCCACCGCAACACCCCTTTCAAAAATAACATGACCTAGAAATTGCACCTCAGATAACCAGAATTCACACTTTGACGGCTTCGCATACAACTTTTTATCCTTTAGTATCTGCAACACAGTCCTCAAATGCTCCGTATGCTCCTCCTTACTCTTAGAATAAATCAAGATATCATCGATGAATACAATTACAAACTGGTCCAAATACAGGTTGAAGATACGATTCATATAGTCCATGAACACCGCCGAGGCGTTAGTAAGCCCGGAAGGAATCACCAGATACTCGTATTATCCATATCTAGAACGGAATGCCGTCTTAGGCACATCCTCCGGTTTAATCCGAATTTGATGGTATCCGGACCGGAGATCAATCTTTGAAAATACACAGGTACCCCTTAACTGATCCAACAAGTCATCAATACGAGGCAATGGGTACCTTTTCTTGACCGTAACTTTATTTAATTGCCGATAGTCAGTACACAATCTCATGGTTCCATCCTTCATTTTCACAAATATTACTGGTGCTCCCCACGGAGACACACTAGGTCTGATGAAATCCTTTGCAGACAACTCCTCTATATGTTTCTTCAACTCTGCCAACTCTAGTGGCGACATCCGGTATGGAGCCAAGGAAATAGGCCCCACACCAGGCAACAACTCTATCGAGAACTCAATCTCTCTCTCAGGTGAAAATTTCGGTATCTCATCGGGGAATACATCCACAAACTCATTAACCACCGGAATCGTAGAAATTTCAATCTCCTTACCACCCACCAGACCACCCAAGAAAATATAACCCTGATCCCCAGCCTTCAAGGCTTTAACAACTTGACACATGGATAGAAAAGGTGACGGACCCACTGAGGGCCTCTCATGTGCTAGTATCAACCTCTTCCCTCAACAATCAATCATTGCGCAATTTCGAGATAACCAATCCATACCCAAAATCAAATTGACAGAAGCCAGGGGCAAGATAATTAAATCCATAGTGTAACCTCTTCCTTCATAGGTAAACCCAACCTCTTTACAAATAAAGGAGGAATCACTAACCTCTCCTGTAGCAGTAGTAATACGCATAGGGGGAAACATCCGTGACACTTTCAATCCCAAACCTTTCGCAACATATTCAGCCACGAACGAATGCGTCGCGCCCGAATCAAACAACACAGACAAATCAATATTTGAGATAAAAATTGTACCTTTAACCAGATTAGTTGCCTTCTCAGTTTGCTGAACATTTGTAGTGTAGACACGCCCAACCGTAGGAGCAGATGGCAAGGCCTGCAGATTCGCAGCCTGCCCAGTATTACTGTGACTATTGTTGTCATAATGCCCAACCTTAACACATTTAAAGCATGAGTTTGGAGCCGCAGTACAAGGCCCTTGATGAAACCTCTTACATTTATCATAGCGAGGATTTGAATTTCTGTCATTGAACCCACTTCTTTGACCAGCACCTCTTTTAAACTGACCTGGAGGCTGCCTTACTTGCAACCCCCTACCCCTATTATTGTTCTGATGGTAACCACCCCTATTGTTATTATTTCCTGAAGGACCAGATGTCTTCGAAGGACCAGACTTGGGATAACGATTATAAACACTTTCTACCATTTTACACTGGGTCACTAGATCTGCAAAATTCCTCACAGTAGTGTTTGACATTCTCTTTGAAAATTTCTCATTAAGACCTCTCTAAAACTTGGCGGATAGAAACTCAGGAGTCGGCAGCACACCCCCGTAGTTAGCAAATTTCACTAGCTCATTGAACTTAGACACATAAGCCTCCACTGTCATGGTACCCTGTACCAATTTCTCAAATTCACCCTGTTTAATTTCCCGAATATCCCTGGGAAAGTATTCCTCATGAAACAGCCTCTCAAATAAAGTCCATGTAATCTCCTCCCCCTGAATAATAAAAGGCTGAGATGTAGTATACCACCACTCATGGGCATCTCCCTCTAGCATGTAAACAGAGTACAATAACCTCTGGGGATCCTGAAACCCCATAACTTGAAATATCTTGTCCATACCTCTCAACCAGGAAGTCACAACTTTCGGATCCCTCGACCCTTGGAATGATGGCGGTTTATGTTTCCTGAAAGAAATGAGTCTCTACTCATCAGTGCCAGCAGCACCCTGTCCAATAATACCCTGCCCAGAAATACCCTGCCCAGCAACTCCATATGACTGAGCAACAATAAGTGGATTGAGGCATTCTGTCAAGTATCAAGTGGAGAAATAAGCTGCTGTGGAGCTAAGTGGAAGAACATTTTGAGGTAAACTCTTGGTACTGGGGCTTGTTCCCCTTGTGTGTTTCACCACACCCGTTGAGGGTGATGGTAGGAAGTGTGTATGAGTAGTGTACAACAACATAAGCATGCATATTGCATTTATGAGGGTACTTATGTACCAAATCACTGGCCAGTAGATAGTTAGCCTCCGGGCAAGTTCCGGACTTCCACTGGATAGGTCTCTGAGAGGGAGTTCCAGTTGAGCCAGGGTCGTGGTTTGTAATCCGGATAGGAGCACACTATGAAGTCTTGGGTGTATATGGATGGGAGGGGTATCTTGGTTGTGGTTCTAGGAACACACCTTGGATGATACCCGTAGGCTTATATGCCGAGGACGTTGTGTGGTATGGTAGCTACCAGCCCGTTTCGTTGTAGTTTGTATTCTGATATTCCCCCTTTTTTATTATTTTTTAATAACTTTTTTATGCGAATTGCTGGTTTTGTTTTTCAATTTTTTTTTCTTTTTGGTTTCTGAGGAAATCAAATTTCTTTCGGTGTTATTGCTAATAAATAATGTCAAATTCTTCAATTTTGAAGCATTTAAGTGAGCAATTTTGTTGTTATTATTATTGATTATTTCATGATTATTGTGCAAATAGCATCTTTTGTATATATTGGCTTTGTAATTTTTTTTTTGAAATACAAAAGCATTAGTAAATTATAATATAACTTTTTTTTGGATAATGACATGTGAAGCTCTACAAAAAAAATTGATGAGATGTGACTAGAAAATAGTTGATGGGTTAATAAGTCTTGGGTTTAGAAATTTTGGGCTATGATTGCGGAAAAACCCAAGTAGGTAGAGAGAATTAATATATTGGATCGGTTTGGATTGGATTGATTTTCATCAACCCATCCAAAAATCGATCCAATCCAATTAAATTTTGCTATTTTTTTCGGCTTTCGATTTTTCGATTTTCGGTTTATTCGATTATCGGTTTTTCGGTTCTGTTATCGCGGTTTAGATCGGTTGATGAACACCCCTAGAAATAAATAGCGGAAGGATATTGTAACAACCAAGTTGTGTTATTACTATGTTACTACCAATCAATCTCACAGTTAGATCGTTTATGTTGATGCAACGATTATATTTATTTTCATATTTGTATGATTATGATTCCCCAAATTTAAAGTGAAAGCATTAAATATGGGAAATGATAACTATACAAAGGAGGAAATAAATATAAAATATTAAATTTGGGAAATAATGACTATACAACGATAGAAATAAATATAACCGTTTGATCAACACAAGTGATCTAACGATGAGATTGATTGGTAGTAACATGTAGTAACATAACTTGATTATTACAAAATGGCCCAACAACTATATTAAATCCACAACAACTAGCGAGAGTTATTATACTTTACCTAGCTTACCAAAAAAAAAGTTGTGTCATTTTAAGTAAAAGAAAAATACAATCAATGAAAATGATGGATAGAGAAAGTGGATGATATTTTTAATTTAAATTAAAAAAATATTAGTTTGTGTCTTTCTCTTGTTTAAAATAACACAATTATATGTTATTTAAAAGAAAAATATTTAATTTTAAGATAATAAAAATTTAAAGCAGAATATTTAAATTTAAATTAGTTTTGTAATAAGGTCATTATTATTCACAACTCGAATATTAAAGCTACATAATATATATATTGTAAATGAAAAAAAAAAGAATAAAAGAAAAGAAGTTTGTATATTAATTTTTCGGGAAAAGTATTTCTCCAATTACCCGGAGATAAAGTTATCTCCAGTGAGCTCAAAACAACGTCGTTTTGGGTTATAAGATTAAAAAATTATAATGATAAAGACAAATATAACCATGCAATATATTAGAATTACAAAAACACCTTGATGTCCATCCCAAAACGACATGGTTTTGGGGCTCACCGTAGATAACTTTATCTCCAATGACTTGAGAGATCTTTTACCCTAATTTTTTTATTTTTTATTTTTCTTAAGGCAGCTCAAAAAAATTAAGAAAAAAATAAAAATTATGGCATTCATCGAACACCTGGACTGCATATGCGCACGCAAATGATCTGCAGTGTGCACATTGTGTTAACCAGTTAGCCAGAACTCGCTGCTCAGCTTAATCAACAAAGCGTTCATTATAATTGAGGTTAATGTGATCCTACCCTACTTGTCTTTTTATCTGATGATTGGTTCCATTATCATGCAATAGTTATCCATACATTGCTGCTGGAGAAGTTAACAGGGAAGATGAGGAAGGTAGGATATTATTAAAAGAATGTTTCTTACTGTAAGCATGATGTGGAAGTTAGCCATGTTAGTTGATGGTCATGTTGAGAAGTTAGATATCCCTTTTTTTTGCCCTTAATGGAACTGAACCCCTATATAGCATTGCATCTTTTGTGTCCATAGAGAAAATGATGTTCTCTTTGTGAATGTATGGAAATCATATTTAGTTTCAATCTATATATGGTTTGCATCTTCTCTGAATTTTTGTAACGGAGCTTTTAATGATATGTTTTCATATTTAATTTTGAACTATAAGAATAAAAGTCACTATGTTTCATCTTCCATCTGATTATCAATTGTTCTCCAAATCTTTCATCATCTTTTTTGTCACACCAAGATTTCCATTTTTTATTTCCCATATCTGTTGCTATGTTCAACATCTTCTCTGGATTTTAGTTAGTCTAATAACTGTATCTGCTATTTGGACTTCAGGTGAACAAATTAAGTTATCTTGATCTCATTTGCAGCCAAGAAAATCAAAGGTAATACTTGTTGCTACTTACAAAATTAACTATACAGCTCTCCCCTTTCACTTTTCATTTAATGCAAAAATGAAAATAGAAAACAAAAGAACATGCCGCATGTTGTTTCACAAAAAATTGTACTCTAGCATTATTCATATTGGTGCATCTAGGCTCTTTGAATTCTTTTCATACTTGTAAAAAGAATGACATGCATCTTCAAGAGATGTAGGTAAAACAAATTCATCAACTGATTCCACATTGCTTGATATCAGGCCCCTTAGTTTTTAACACAAAAGGGTCAATTCTTACCCAAACCAGGGAGAAGATAGAAGCCAAAAGCACAGACCATATGACAATAAGAGTTGGTGTTCTGTTCTGCCTACCCATCAGACCTTTAAGGAAAGGGTACAAATGGACAATAACCCACATAGAAAAGAAGAGCTTCCCAAGCATTGCTCCCCAAGAATGTTCACCACTGTTTATGGCATCTATGAACCCTACTACAATACCAATAAGGTTGATTATTATGATAGTAGTTGGAGGTATTAGGAGTGCAATTCATTTAATTGTGTATAGTTCACGAAACTCCCCATCATCTGGGGACTTTGATGCAACACTGAAGTTTGTATTGTTAACTTTAGCTAGGGCTCCCATTAGGCCTTGTACAAGGGCAAAGAGGTTTGCAGACACACTGCCAATGACCCAGAATTGCTGATTTCTCCACCATTCCTTAAGGCCAACTCCACTCCATCTCAATTCAAGAATAGCCGAAGCAAAGATTGAGATGAACAGAGAAATAAATATTAGACATGTAAAAGTTCCTACGTGGAAATTGAAACTGCTTGACATCCAGCAATGACGGTATATAATTAGGATTTCCCACATTTAATATTGTCACACATACATATGATAATAATTGACTACTGGACGTCAGGCGGCAACAAAAATGTTAACCATATATATATATATATGTGTGTGTGTGTGTGTGTGTGTGGAAGGATTCGTTAACAATTTTTATAATTTATATTATCTTCTCCCGGGAGAACATAGTGAAACCAGTGTTCTCGAGGGAGAAGATTGTGTAGTTTGTAAGAGTTTGTAAATAAAAAGTTTGTAAATATAACATGGCCATATATATATATATATATATATATATATATATATATATATATATATATATATATGTATATATGTATATATATATGTATATATGTATATATATGTATATATGTATATGTATATATATATATATATATATATATATATATATATATATATATATATATATCTATGTATATATTATGACATCTTTAGGATCAAATAAATTAAAAATTAAAAATAATCCAAAATATGAACTTTAATTTTAATTAAGGTTGTAGTCAAAAATTTAAGCTTGACTAATTTATTTTAATGAGTCAAATTTATATACTTATTTCTTTAAAATATTAAACTTAAACTCGGTTTATTTATAATTTATTTTACTTCAATTTATTAAATTTCCCGTTGAAGTATTTTTTTGAATTTATTAATTTAATATTTAGTAATTAGTAGGTTTTTTAATCTAGATGTTGAAATAAAAGTAGAAAGAGAATAAAACATTATTTGAAAATTAAAATTAAACAAATAGTTAATAATAATCCAAATTAATATCCTCAATAATTCAAAATCATTACTAATGCAAGTCTATACACTTACTCAGGGTGTATTTGGATAATTTTTGTTTTAAATGCATTTTGTGATATATCAAATTTTCAGAATATATTTTGAGAAATATACTACATCTATTCTTTTAGGGTTTTCATTTTTCTAAAAAAAATTATCCAATTATCATAAAAAAAAATTGAGCATGTTCACATTCATAAAAAATATACAAAGGCGCCCAATCAATAATTCGTCATTGTTGAGTTTCCCAAAAAAGTTGTTTGTCCCAACTCCCAAAGATTTCTAAGGCTATTAATTTATTTAAAACCAATATCAAAATTTATTTAAAATTGGTAAGATCCAATTAAACGAACAAGAAGTAAGAATCACAGATACTAGTGGACCTTTACTAAAAATTCTCGTAGTTGTTGAATTTGACGTTTTATGTACATTCATTCTATAAACATAAACAATCTCACCCTTTTTCATGATGATAAACACTTAATTGAGAAATAGAGTTAGTAGCATTAGAAATCAAAATCAAACTCCCCCTACCAATAATATGCTCCCCTTAATAAGATAGAAAAAGTCAACAATTCCAATAAAAAGTCAACATTTCTCCCCTTTTGTAAAACAATAAGGAAACATAAAAATAATGAAAATTTCTTAATTCCAACATATTTCTCCTTATTTTGGCAATATCAAAAAGTGCAAAAATATGAATATTCCATATAGCATTAAAAAGTCAAATTAATTTCATATTTATCAAGATTTTGTATCAAACTTATGAAGTACATCCAAAAATGATTCTATGACATGTATATAACTGTCTTTCACTTATTTTCTAGATTTTTTCAATAATTACAGGAATTCCATTGAATAACAAATATAAAAATAATATCATTTCAAAGACATTTGAATATTGATGGTATCAAAGTAGTAACTGGTGATCATCAAAACTTTATATAAATAGAATCAAAATATCAAAATAAGGTATTAGAGTAATATAAATCATCAAAGATATACCATATATACAAATATTAATCATCAAAATATAAGAATCAAGAGATTGGATTTAACAATCCTAGTTCCACTTTTAATTTCTTAAATTGATCTCTAGGTAATGGTTTAGTAAATATATTCGCTAATTAATCATGTCATTCCACAAATCCCATATTGATATCTCCTTTAAGAATAAGGTCTCTAATGAAATGATGCCTAATATTAATATGTTTTGCTCTAGAGTGCGTAATAGGATTCTTTATCAAATTAATTGTACTAGTGCTATCACAATTAATTGGAATATGAGTGAAGGACAAACCATAGTTTTGAAGTTGTTGCTTCATCCATAAAGCTTGAGCAACACAACTTTCGACGATTATATATTCTGCTTCAGTTGACAAAGCAACACTCATTTGCTTTTTGTTATGCCAAGAGACTAGAGCATTCCTAAACAAATGACAAGTACCACTTGTACTCTTCCTATCCAACTTGCAATTGGCAAAATCGGAATTAGAATAACCAATTAAAGTAGATGGAAATTCCTTAGGATACCACAAATCAACATGTTTAGTGCCTACTAAGTATCTCAAAATCCTTTTTTTTTTTTGGTAAAAGTCTCAAAATCCTTTTAACTACATTTAAATGTGACTCTCTAGGACAAGAATGATATAACACTTCACAATTTTAAATTAAGTGTTTAAAATGTTAAATGAGTGATTAAGTGAATAATTAGTGAAAATCCTAAAGATTAGGCCAAAATACAAAGAAAGGGCAAAACGGTAATTAGCCAATACACAACTCTAGGAAGATAAAAATTGAGTAGAAGGTCTCAGATGGTAAAAATAACCATGGAAACGGATTCAGAACGAAAAATCGAGTGGATAGGCAAGTTTCAGAAAAATCAGTGAATAGGGTTTTTCGCGGGTAAAAATACCGCAATAAGATTGCACCGTAAAATGTGCCAGTCGAGTTTTGAGCTCTAGGTTTCAAATATGGATTATAAATGGTTTATAGAGTTAGGAAATATAAATTCTGATAAAATTTGATGGAATTAAGTCAGTGTGGGGAAGCGTGCCAACAACGCGCGTAATAGCTTAAAATAGTGTTTTCTCTGAATGACCCGAAAACTCCGGATTCATCTGATAAAGTATAATTAAGGGACAATGGTAAATGTTGAAAATTAGAATTTCTAAATAAGTTTTAAATATACAGACGTTTAGTGAAATCAGAGAGAAATTCAGATGAGTTTTAAATCGCGTGGGACCCACCTCACTTAAAAGTCACTTAAGTACACATCACTTTATCACTATTCATCATCTCCTCACCTTCCTCTCTCTCCTCTTGCGCGCTACACAGCCCTTCCTCCACCATTTTTGTGCAAATTTCTCTTTGATCCATAACTAAGCCATTTCTCAACCAAATCCAACAAAGTTTGTCTTGAATCTTGATGGAAAACACCTCCTAAACACATTGGTACCACTTTCAAGCCTTGAAATCGCGTGTGAGAGGAGATCAGGCCAGATTTCATTCACGATTTTGAGGAGAAATTTTGTTTTCTTGGAGCTTCTAAGTGCTACAATGGTGGAGTATGCTTAGGAGGAGTCTTGTACCTACCATTTGGGTGAGTGTTCTTTCATTTTAATTGGTTGAATGTGATGATTGGATTTTGAGGCCTAAAGTTTGCATCGTTGATGTGTGATGTTAGAGAGCTCAATTGGAAAACGTGTATTAGATGATAATGCCTTAGAATGATGTATTAAAGCTAGAAATGCAATAAAAATTATTAAGGAAAAATGTGGATTTTTAACTCAGAGAAAATTTGAGGTGTCATGACTTTGAGTTTTGAAAATGTGTTAGGAGTGTATTGGTGAGTTGTTGTATGATTGTATGATGATATAATAGGATGATATGAGGTGTGGAGTGGTTAAAATTGATGGAAATTCTTTGGAGGTGTATTCTTGTGCAATTTGGCCATTAGACAAAAAGAGGTGAAACGATGTTGTGTAAATTGCTTGGATGATGTTTCATATTTTAAATGGTAATTAGATGGGTTGTGTTGTGGTTGTAAAGTGGAAGAACCAATGAAAAATAATGAGTGGTGTCATTTGGCATAAAAGAACCTACAGGGAAATATTTAGCAAACGATGCGTAAAAGACGTAAAACGGAGAAACGACGATTGAACTAGCCTTTTGGCAATCTATAGAAGTATAATAAAATGAGAAAGAAAATTTAGAAAAATAAATCTCTAATTAACACTAAGTTGGCCGAACTATCAAGGAGGATGGGGAGGATTTTGTGCTTTTTGCGCTTTGATGAAAGTTATGATGGTTGTATATGTTTGAATAGGTTGTCGTACGTCGACTTGAACCCTGAACATTGAATCAGTGGATTGCCCTTGGTCCTGGACCAAGTGGATTGAGGTAAGTTATTGAACCAATGCATGTTAATTGTAAATTTGCATGTATTGTGTGAGTTGTAAGTGATTGGGAATGTCCTCTGTGTAGGCATTCAGTGGTGTACCAAGTTTGAGGAATAAGCTGCAGCGGAGCTTAGTGGAATAAAATATTAGGTAACCTCTTGGTACTGGGGTTTGTTCCCCTTGTGTGTTCCTCCACACCCGTTGAGGGTGATGGTAGGAAGTGTGTATGGGTAGTGTAGAACGACATGAGCATACATGTAGCATTATGAGGGTACTTATGTACTGGATCACTGGCCAGTAGATAGTTAGCCTTCGGGCAAGTTCCGGACTTCCACTGGATAGGTCTCCGAGAGGGAGTTCCAGTTGACCCAGGGTCGTGGTGTGTAATCCGGATAGGAGTACACTAGGAAGTCTTGGGTGTATATGGATGGGAGGGGTACCTTGGTTGTGGTTCTAGGGACACGCCTTGGATGATACCCGTAGGCTTATATGCCGAGGACGTTGTGTGGTATGGTAGCTACCAGCACACTTCGTCGTAGTTTGTATTCTGATATTTCCCCTTTTCTCTAAATCCCTTGCTTTATCCTGTTTTAATTAATGTTGTTTTATAGTATTTATATGTTTCAAAGTGAACCATTGGGCGGAGTTTTCTCCGGAACCTCTGGGTTACTGAGATATATTCGTATATCTCACCCCGTCTCGGGGACTTTATTTCAGAAGGTAGCAGTGGCAATGAAGCAGCGGGAAAGAAGCCCGCATGATGATATTAGTGGTGCAGTTATGTATTTTGCATTTTGGTGGCCACTTAGCGTAGGCTAGACTTATGACATGAACATCTGATATGTATGTAGTATGATTTTCATTAGCATATTTGTTCATGTTATTTTGCCTAAGTCTTGTAGTTTATGCCATTTGAGTTTATGTATCATTTGTAATTAAAGTTGTAATATTTGGAGGATTATAATTTAAAGTTGAAGTTGTAAGTTGTAAAATTGTAAGGCAAGTATTGTAATTGTACCTTGGATGCATGAACTATTATGATGGAAGGGCTTTAGGCCTATTTTAAGTCTATGATTATTTGTATGATGAAATTATGCATGAAATTGAAGTTGGTGATTGAAACCATTTAAGGATTTAAAGTAAGTTATGCTGTAAAATAAATATGAGCTGTGTTGGGTTGTAAGAGCCCCAAGGCATTGCTGGTCCTTGTGTGTGCCACCCATTGGATTATTAGATACATTTGAGGTTAAATTGAGCTTATGTAAATTTGGGGATTTTAGGAAAAACAAGGGAAACTCTAGCGAAATTTCTGTAGAATTGGCAGATTTTAGATGAACTTCGGGAGAGCGTATCTCCCTCCATAGAGGTCCGATAGGGACGTACCATACGCCATTTTGAAGCTTGAGATTTCCCTAAATTGTGTCAAAATCTCAGAATTTTTAGAGTGGTGCGCAGCCCTGTGTAGGCCATGGAAGGTTGCTACCCTGTTTTGCCCTGCACTTGGGGGCTGTTCTGGACCGTTTTGGGAAATTTATTCCAGCTTCGTTTCTTGGTCAAATTAAGTGTATGATATATCAAATTGAATATTTAGGTGTCTAGTTCATGGTATAATAATTTGAGAGCAAATGGATGAGTGGATTAGGTGCAGAACTTCAAGGAATGAGGGACGTTTGGAGCTGTTTCGGGGTTGGTTGACAGTTTTGCTTGTCCAACTTCAAACGGCGATAACCGGAGCAAACGAGCTCGGAACCAAGCATGTGATAGCTTTCTAGAAAGGTAATTAAGTAAGGAAGAAAGATAGCAAGATATGAGGGACTGAATTTTTACTGTGCGTCCGCAGTAATTTAGAGACCGAACCATGTACGGATGTGTAGAAAACACAAAAGTTTGAAATTGGATAAGTGGGTTTATGGGAACCCCTTAGTGTCTTATTATAACTAAAGTAAACTATTAAAATAGTATAGATGAGTATTCCGCAAGAGTTTACAGTTACGGTCACAGCTTTTAATTATTACGTTTTTTACGTTTTCAACTGCTCGTGTAATAATCGGAAAAAGTTTATTCGCATTTTTATAAATGAATTGCTGTGATTGTAACTGCGCTTAATATCATAATTAATGTTAACAATACCGGTGTACAACGGGCTGTTACAACTGATATATAACACATAAGTAAACACAAAACATAATATCCAGTCTACTAGCGGTCAAATATAATAAAGTGCCAATCATGCATCTATACTTTGTTACCTCGACCGGTTTACCATCTTCATCCTTGTGAATTGAGATTGACTATGCTCATTGGAGTGTCTATTGGTTTGGCTTGATCCATCCCAAAGCGCTTGAGTAACTCTTTGCAATATTTTCCTTGGTTGATGAATATGTCTTCTCTTTCTTGATTTATTTGCAATCCAAGAAAATAGTTTAATTCTTCCATCATAGACATCTCAAACTCACTTTTCATCATTTTAGCAAACTCTTCACAAAGAAATTCATTAGTAGAACCAAAAATAATATCATCAACATAAATTTGAACAAGTAAAGTATGATCACACTTTCTTTTTAAGACCAATTTAGTATCTACTTTACCTTTACAAAATTCATTATCAAGTAAAAATTTGTTCAATCTTTCATTCCAAGCTCTTGGAGCTTGCGTTAAACCATATAAAACCCTTTTCAATCGAAAAACATGATTAGGAAAGTCAAACCTCTCAAAACTAGGTGGTTGATGAACATATACTTCTACTTGAACAAAACCATTTAAAATCGCAGAATTGACATCCATTGATATAGCTTGAAATCATGTATAGGAGCATATGCAAGTGGTATTCTAATAGCTTCAAGTCTTGCAAATGGTCATAGGTTTTATCATAGTCAATTCCTTCTTCTTGATTGTAACCTTTAGCTACTAGTATTGCCTTGTTCCTTATGATTACACCATTTCCATTAAGTTTATTTCTAAATACCCACTTAGTGCCAATATCTTGATGATCTTTCGGTTTAGGGACAAGTTCCTAAACATCATTTCTTGTAAATTAACTTAGTTCCTCTTACATTACAAGCATCCAGTTTTTATCTTGAATAGTCTCCTCAATTGTCTTGGGTTCAACTTGTGATACAAAAGCTAGACGATTGCAAGCATTCCTTAATGAACTTCTTGTACAAACTTCCTTTGATAGATCATCAATTATAGCATCCACAGGGTGTGACTTTTAATACTTCCAAACATTTGGTAGCTCTTGTTGCTCACTTTGTTGATTACCTTGATCATCAATATTTTCCTTTTCCTTTTTGCTAGTATCTTTATCTTCCAAAGATAAGTCTTCCAAAGTATCTACAATATCGTCATCACAAGACTTTCTTTGCAAGAAAGAGTTAGTATCTATGAACACCTGAGGTTATCTGCTACAAAACACCTGAGGTACTGTTCCAAGACCCTGTTGACCACTTCAGATTGACCATCTGATTGAGGATGGTAGGCTGTTGTCCTTCTCAAGCTAGTGCCACTGAGTTCAAACAACTCAGTCCAAAATTTAATGAGAAAGATAGGATCTCTATCTAAAATTAGAGATCTAGGAACACCATGCAGTCTACAAACCATGTGCGTGAAGAGTTCAGCTACCTTAGCAGCTGAGTATTTTTTTGGCAGGGAACCAAAATGAGCTTGCTTGGACAATCGGTCCACAACTACTAAAATTGAAGTGGAGCCATGTGACAGTGGTAAACCAACTATGAAATCAAGGGATAAATCTTCCCAAATCCTCTCAGGTACAGGGATGGGTTGCAATAAACCTGCAGGCCTTCTGGTTTGATATTTCACTTGCTGACAAATCACACAAGAGTTCACAAATTCTTTAACATCTTTGGACATACCTGGCCATATAAAACTAGCAGTTGTTCTGGCCATAGTTTTCTGAATGCATGTATGACCACTAGTCAAAGTGGAATGATTCTACTTAAGAACTTGTTGAATCAAAGGTGAAGTTGGATCTAGGAGAAGCTTCCCTTTTTGCAATAATAACCCTTCCCGAACTTCATAATCACAGCAGTTTTCTGGATCATCGGCCAACTTCTGATGAATTTGCTGAAAAAACGTGCTCTGTTGATTCTCTTTTTTTAAATCCTCCAGAATATCAAAGTGCACCACTGCCAAAGTCATCAAGGACATGGTAGGGTACCTTGAAAGGGCATCAGCCATCCTATTTTCTTTACCAGGCTTATAAACTATGGAATATTGAAATCCTGAAAGCTTGGCTAAATAGTACTATTGTTCAGGGGTTTGAATAACCTGATCCAGCAAACTCCTCAAGCTTTTCTGATCTGTCCGTATAGTAAATCTCCTCCCCAAGAGATACTGCCTCCATTTCTTGACAGATTCAGTGATTGCATACAACTCTCTCACGTATGCTGAGGCTTGTTGCATTCTCAATGATAACTTCTTGCTGAAATAGGCAATGGGGTGTTCACTTTGAAGGAGAACAGCACCAATTCCTAAGTCTAAAGCATCAGTCTCAACTATAAACTCCTCAGAAAAATTGGGTAAGCACAAAACAAGTGCAGCAGCCATGGCAGTTTTTAGTTTCATAAAAGTTGTGTGAGCTTTATCGGACCATAGAAAGGAATCATTCTTCAGCAGGTCTGTTAACGGGGTAGCTATAGATGCATAGTTGCACACAAATCGCCTATAATACCCGGTTAGTGCCAGAAAACCTCTGATTTGTTTGATATTTGTTGGAGGTGGCCAATCTATCATAACTTGGACTTTGCTGGTATCCATACTGACTCCTTGTACTGACACTACATGGCCCAAATATTCTACTGTTGTTTGGGCAAATGAGCATTTTCTCTTTTTCACAAAAAAATGGTGCTCTTTCAAACTGGTTAGCACTACTTTCAAATGTTCCAAATGTTGTTCTAAAGAAGAGCTGTAAATTAAAATATCATCAAAAAATACAACAACAAACTTACGTAGATAAGGCTAGAACAACAAGTTCATTGTGGCCTGAAATGTTGCAGGTGCATTTGTCAGCCCAAAAGGCATCACAAGGAACTCATAATGTCCTTGATGAGTCCTGAAAGCTGTCTTCTGAATGTCAGTTGGGTGAACTCGAAGCTGGTGATATCCTGCTCTCAAATCCAGTTTGGAAAATATTTGAGAGCCACCTAATTCATCCATGAGCTCATCGGTAGTGGGAATAGGGAATCTGTCACGAATTGTGATATTATTTAGAGCTCTGTAATCTATGCAAAACCTCCATGTTCCATCCTTCTTCTTAACTAACAGTACAGGGGATGAGAAATGACTTGTACTGTTTCTGATAAACCCGGATTCTAGCAGTTGCTGAACTTGCCTCTCTATTTCCCCTTTTTGAAAATGAGGATACCGATACGACCGGAGCAGAATTAGGCTCTAGATGGATCTCATGATCTAAGTGTCTATGAGGAGGTAATTCTCTGGGCTCTTGAAAGATGTTGTCAAACTTTTCTAAGAGGCTTTGTACGTGGGAATCAATATCTGGCTCTTCAATAGGTGAATTCGAACTCAACAGAGTGAGTTAGTACAGAGAAGCAATCTGACCTGTATTGTGGATTTTTCTGAATTGATTAAAGGAAATGAGACATGTGTGTTTATCCCCTTGCAATTTAATTGTCTCCCCTTGCCAAGTAAACTGCATTGTCAGGCGAGTGTAATCCAACATTATAGGTCCGAGGATCTGCAGTCATTGCACTCATAGCACCATGTCTTCCCCTTGAATAGGCAAGACATAAAAATCCACCAGAAAAATATGCTGTTGGATCTGAACTGGCACAGCTGGACAAAACCCTTCACACTTTAATGTCTGTCCATTTCCCACCATGACATCAAAATGCTTATCAGTAATCACCGGTAAACGAAGTGTAGAAACCACTTGTGGCTGGAGAAAATTATGGGTGCTTCCCCCATCAACCAACAAGGATAATTCAGACTTGCCAATATGACAGGTGAAACGAAGAGTTTGGGGCACACTAAACCCTGATAATGCGTGAAGGCTGATCTGTGGAGTGGACTCAGGTTCAGGTTGATCTTGTGGCTCGATTGGTGTATTCATAAAGTCTATAGATTCAGGGTATAATAGTTCATCATCAGTACTATTAAAACATGAACAGAAGCCTTGCATTTGTGGCCCGTGAAGTATTTGTCACCACAATAAAAGCATAGTTTCTTATCTCTTCTATCCTGGATTTCACTCTGGGTAAACGATGGAGAGGACTTTTGGTTGAAACAGTGGGGTCAAGACTGGTTATGGGTTTAAAGGATTTGGTTTAAGTGTTTGGTGTAGGTAATAAAGGTGGGTATGGGGAGTGAGTTTTAGGGTGAGAGTTTTTGTTTTGTAGTTTAAGCTCTTGAATCTTGGCCAGAGCTATGGCTTTGGTGAGGGTAGGGGGATCAAAAGAAGAAACTTCATACTGTAATTGAGGTTTTAATCCAGAGATAAAGCAACTCAATAAGAAGGATTCAGGTAACCCATTTACCTTGTTAGACATAGATTCAAACTCAGCCTGGTATTCCATGACAGAACCGTGTTGCATCAATTTAGCCAGTTTGCCTTGATAGTCTTCTAACTCGGAAGGTCCAAAACGCACTTGAAGAGACTGTAGAAAACCTTCCCATGAACTTATGGAGGTATTCTTATGCAACCAGCGGTACCATGCCAGAGCTTTACCGGAGAAATAAAATGGAGCTATCTTCAATCGTTGTGCATCCCCAACATCATAAAAGTCAAAAAACTGACTTATCTGATAGATCCAATCTTGAGGGTCTGAAGAACCATCGAACTTCGAAACCTTTAGACGTAGGTTCCTCGCAGCTTGAGAATCCTTGGGCCCTAGCTGATGGTTGCTAGCAGAAGATAGGGTAGAGGATTGATGTTCTCTGTAGTTGTCGAAAATCGCATCGAGCTTGCAGGTGATCTCCATGAATTGTTTGTTCATCTGATTCTTGAGGTTGTCAACTTCCGATTGGGTTTGATCTACCCTATCGTCAAGGGTACGAGCACGGTTGTCGGGTGCCATGGTTCAGAGAGATGAAAGCACCAGTAGATAGAATCACAGTTCTACCCTAGAACAAGAGAAAGGGGATGAGGAAGAATATGAACAGAGAGATGAAAAGAAGAATCCAGAATTTCATTTATCAATTGAATGGGTAACTACAATCTGTGTTTCCCTATTTATATGAAAACTGATAGCAGTTAGTTACAACTACTTGTGACCGTATTACATGTATACTATCTACAAGTATTCTTTACATCAGGACAACAATCAATCTAACATTAATTGCATACAAACTCCTCATCATTGAAACGATAGGGCTTCCTCCTTGTTCTTCTTGGTCTCTCTTCTATCATGGGCCTTCCTTCTTCAGACTCCACTGGACCATCCTCAACCTCTGCATCAGCATGCATGCTCAACCTCCTTGCATCTCCTTCTTCATCCAACTTCAGTAAATCTCCTGATGGTGCCCTAGGAGTTGACTCAGACAATATCAATACACTATCATCCGCTGGGTTGTGACTTTGGGTTGGAATATTGCCCATACTATTTGGGCTTGGAACATTTGGGTTTGGAACATTTGGGCCCATATCATCAATTGTCTCTGCACAAAGGAAGAGTAGCATGACTGTTACAAGCAGACCAACCACCAATGGGATGGAGAGCTGAGGAGATAAAAAAGGTGCTTTCGCCAGATGAAGGGGGGATTCCCATTTTGATTTTGGGGGGAACGACTCTCTCTTCACATATATTGGGGCTTGCTTCTAAAGCTTTTCGGAGGCAAAAAAAAAAAACACAGCACAAAAGAGAACCCTTTCTCTTAAAATATCATTTCAGATTCCCCCTATTCCTTCACTGATTACCCATTTTTCTTCAAAAAAGCCCGACCCTTTATCCTTCTTGATCTGGTTGCTTAGCAAGGGTAGACTTCTAAAGTTTTTTTTCCTCTCCCAATATCCAACTCTGCCAGTGGGTTCTTTTAGAAAGACAACATATTTGCATAGACTGAACTCACCACCCTCAAGCTCTGTTGCGTCTCCCTCATTCAGACGTCTACCATATTTGTTTCCCTTGACGCCTCTGTTTGCACCACCCTTGTTCTTCTACATGCCGACAAAAATAGGACAACAGATTAATACGATAATATGAAGAAAGAACAAAATGGCAGCTTTGCAAGAGGCTATAAAAGAAGCATAAGATATTTGCAAATCCATGCAGTGATGGAAAATAAGCATTCAGTTTCCAACAGGGCATTACATGTCTAGTTTACGTGAGTAAGTGGGTCCTTTCACTTGGGTAATTCTTTCTTTCTTTTACTCTACTTTTCTCTGTTTCTTTTTATGATTATGCAGCGTGTATGTTTTGTTGGGCTGTGTAACTAGTCCTTTGACTTTATTCGTTACTGGTTGTTTTACTTTCATTTTTTATATGTTTTTTTGTGTGTGTTTTTGTGTTTGTATTTTGTCATCATTATGGTAAAAGAGATAATTAAGAATAATTTAATAAAAAGCTGACATTTTTCTAATGATTATCGTGCATGCTGTTAATATGTTATTGCTTAATATTATGGTTAAAACTTTAAATAAAAGGTTTCCAAGGAACAGAAAAGAGACAATAATAAAATCGAAAATATAAAAAATAATAATAATAATAATAAAATGGTTAGAATCTAACAGGTGTTAAGTTTTAGCAAAATAAAAAAATGGAATTACAATTGTTCCATAGGCTTTAATCCTCTAGAATTTAGGCGCTGATGGTCGTAATTAGAGCCGGCAAAACGGATTCGGCTCGGCGGGCCAATCCGCCCAACTCGTCAAACGGGGCGGAGCGGGTTAAGTTTTTCAACCCAGCACAAAATGGAGGCGGGGTAGGCCCATTTTTTAGTGGGTTGATGACGGACATAAGCAGATTAGTGTAAAATAGGCTCGGTCATTACATGTCTAGTTTACGTGAGTAAGTGGGTCCTTTCACTTGGGTAATTCTTCTTTCTTTTACTCTACTTTTCTCTTTTTCTTTTTATGATCATGCATCGTGTATGTTTTGTTGGGCTATGTAACTAGTCCTTTGACTTTATTCGTTACTTGTTGTTTTACTTTCATTTTTTATATGTTTTTTTGTGTGTGTTTTTGTGTTTGTAGTAATGAAGACAATAATGTAAAATTTATTTTTTAAAATGGGTAACTTAGTCGTGACTATTTGTCAACCCTGAGCATATTCAGAATCATTTTTGATGTGACAGCTTGATAATCTAAAATTTATTTTATCGTTAACTATGTCATAATAAAACACGTAATATCAAAATTATTCTATCATATATAGATGATTTAGCCGTGATGGCTTGTCGGTCTCGCGTATTTTATTCTGGGTCATTTTGGCTGTGACAGCCTGTGACTTGAGATTCCCAAAACTTAAAGAATTCCGTAAAGTAAAATTCTTTCAAACTATTTTTTAAAAAATAAAGTCAACCAACACACATAAATATTTTCTAAAGAATGACGTAGCTTTGGATTCCTCACTGCATCCGGGAATATGTCGGAGCGGAACTCTTTCCGTCAAGCTAAGATAAAATTTACTTATTTTTCATAATAAAGGATTAGCAGAGTTGAGACAGCTTGTTAATCCTGTAATTATCATTTCGGATTATTTTAGTTGTGACAGCTTGGTAACCAGAAACTTCTAAATTTAAATTAAAATAACCAGCACGGAAACAAAAAGAACGACGTAGTTTTGAATTCCTCACTGCACCGGAGGATACGTCGGAGCGGAATTTTTTCCATCAAGTTAAAATAAAGTTTAATAAATTATTTATTTTCTTCCTAAATAATCATATTTGTGTTTTAAGGAGAAAAACAAATATTTTTGAAAGCTATTAATAATTCGCACAATTAATTTAAGGTAACCGTTTTTAAACGAATGTGTCAGAGGTGCAGTGAGATTAAGTTTTCATCCTTCCCTGCGCATAATTGAACTCTCGAACCTTTAATCTATAATTTTAAAGACCAGTTTGCAATAAAAGGTTTTCCAATTTTTTCCAAAGTAAATAAAATTGGTGGCGGCTCCATTATTTTAATTTTTTAATTTTGGGTCGTTATAGTTTCATCAAAAGCAAAATGAATAGATTCTTCAATAGATAGGTCCTTTTATTATAAATTCTATAAACTTTGTCAATAAGAGAATAACCAAGAATTATATCAACTTACCTAGGTTATCCTTACCATTATTCAAAACATAGCATTTGAAACCAAACACATAAAAATATGCAATGTTATACTTTCTACTTTTGTAATGTTCATGGGGTTTTTCTTAAGGATATGCCTAATTAGTGTACGGTTAATTACATAAGAAGCAGTACTTATCGCATGCTTTCACTAATCATAGTTCTAGCAAGTTCTTCTAAAACTATATTATTTCTTTCTACAACTCTATTTTGTTTAGGTGTTCTAGGAAAAGATAAATTTTGGCATATGTCATATGTCATACTTATCACAAACTTTTCAAACTTTAAATTTTTAAATTCTCCACCATGACACTTCTAATATGAATAATCTTCATGCTTTTCTCATTCATGATATGTTTTGCTAATTTCTTAAAAGATTTATATGCATCATGCTTGTGTGACAAGAAAAGTGTCCATGTAATCTAGAATAATCATCAACAATTAAAAGTGCATAGTAATTACCACAAAAACTCATTGTCCTTGTGAAACCAAAAAAATCCATGTGTAATAACTCTAAAGGTCTAGAAGTAGAAACAAAATTCTTACTTTTGAAAGAAATTTTAATTTGTTTCCCTTTTTGACAAGCATCACACAATCTATTTTTTTCAAACTTGAGTTTAGGCAATGCAACTACTAAATCTTATTTAACTAATTTATTTAGATGATTCATTCTAATATGTTCAATATATCTATATCATAGCCAAGTCTCATCACTTTTACTAATCAAGCATGTAGCATCACTTGTAGTATAAGAATCAATATCAAGCATATACACATTATCAATTATATGACCTTTGAATTTAACTTCATCATCAAGCAAACTAGAAATATGACATGTCATGGAATCAAATACAATTTTAAATTCCTTATCACAAAGTTTGCTAATACTAAGTAAGTTATGTTTTAAACTTTCCATTAAAAGCACATCTTCAATTAAAATAGTAGAAGTGTTACCAATTTTGTCAATTCTTAGTATCTTGCCTTTGTTGTTGTCTCCATATGTAACATGTCCATGTTTTTTCACGATGATTGAAGTGAATCTAGTAATATCTCTAGTTATATGCTTAGAACATCCACTATCAAGGTACTACTGGTGCTTTTTGCCTTCAAGCACACTTGTACCTACAAAACAAGTAAGTTTACTTGAATTTTGGTACCTAATGGCTCTTGTGTCCATTTTGGTTAGACATGGGCAGAAACCCATCATGTGAAAATAGTGGGGTTAGTGTGCCTTTAATAATCCAAATATGTTTGTAGCTTTTCACATTTTCCTATACTTGCATAGGTAAGATTTATGGCTTTTTTATTCCACAATAATTGCATTTAAAGAATGAACTCTTAGACATATATCCATGATGCACATGAGAAGTCATTTTTGTATTTAAATGATTTATGTTAGGCTTAACATAACCTAAACCATGAGTAATATGTGTAGGTCTTTGTCTACCAAGTATAACATTTGAGTTTTGCCCAGCACATGCAAATTTCTCTAAATCATCATTTAATCTTTTTATTTCATCCTTAAGCTTTTCACATATAGTACATTATGTAGATGATGATGATGCACCACTAGATCTAGATAAGCATACAAGACAACTATCACTAGCATCCAACAACTTTAAAGTTTCATTTTCATTTTTCAAATCATTAAGTTGTTCATTTAAACATGCTACTTGTTTAAACAAGTCATCATTATGCTTTCTAACTAATCTAAGGTTCTTAGCACATTCTATAGCTTCATCATGTATTTCTTTAAATTCATTTTTCAATTCATCATAGGAAGGGTCATAAGAAGAGCATATAGAGTTCACCTTACTTTCTTCATCTTCTTCTTTAGCCATTAAGCAAATGTTAGCTTCTTCTTCACTAGATGAGGAACTTGAGCTTGAAGAGTCTTCATCCCAAGCCATGTAAGCTTTTTTTCTTTTTTTCTTACTTTGGTTTTTCATTTTATCAATTTTTCTTTTTGTTTGAAGTGTAAGACATTTATTTCTATAGTGACCTTGCTTTCCACATTCAAAACATGTAACTTGAGCATTTATAGTGTTAGAATCTCCTTTTAATTTCCCTTGGGTAGCACCTTGCTTTGCTCTTTGAAGATTCTTTTTTTTTGAAGAATTTATCATACTTTTTGATAAAAAAAAAGTCTCATTTCATCCATATCAATGTCCTCTTTATTAAATTCATCATTTTCAACTTCCTTGGAGGTTGTGGACTTGAGAGCAACACTTTTGTTCTTCTTCTTGGCTTGATCTCTTAGAGCATGTCTTTTCATTTTAAATTCATATTTTTGAAGCTTCCCAAAAAGTGTAGCAATATGCATCATATCAAGGTCTTTGGATTCATATATGGCTGATACTTTGGTCAATCAGCCTGTTTCTCATTATTCATGTAACAACACTAGCACATCGCTTCTTCTTGATTATCAATGAAGTTCTATATGGCATGTCGATACGATATATATGTCTCCACCACGCTAAGTTCTCTAGTTCCACCACTCTAGGCTTTCAACTCTATTGCCAAGCTCTCTATTCCATCTCTACACCTTCTTATCTAAGTGAAGGTGTAAAGTTAACGTGCTTTAGGGGGCGTTTGGTTGGAGGATTCTAAGAAGATGCATAGGCATTTGAGAGTTGGGATTAGTGAGTGCCCATGTTTGGTTGAAGCTTTTTAAAGAAATGCCCACCTAAATCATTTCCCCATCTTAACAATTTGCATGTGTATTTGATCCAAATACCCGGCTATATTTTCCCATTTGCGATGTGGTATATTATGTTATCTATGTAAATCATCAGAATGGGCAAGACGCAGATGACCAGCGTACCCTCCTTTTTGGAGCAACTGATGCTGAAGCACTCAAGCATCACTTTGGGAGGAAAATAATGGAACTGGAGGATGAGAAGAGAGCTGTGCAGGTTCAATACAAGTTCTGCAAAGTAATTTTGCTCCTACAGAAAATTTATATTCATACATGCAAGTGATTTATGAAAGCAGCGAAAGAGGGATCATCTTTTGGCTGAAGTTGAAAATCTTGCTGCCAATTCTGATGGACAAACACAGAAATCAGAGGATAACACAACAATTCTAAATTGCTAGAATCTTTTTCAACATATATAAATGCTAGATTCTAGATCTGAAGAAGAAACAGAAGAACCAGGTTCAGCTTCTGAAGCAAAAGCAAAAAAGTGATGAAGCAGCAAAGTGACTGCAAGATGAAATACAATCTTTTTTCACATATGAACGATGGGATTTGACAACATTGTAAATGGGTAAAGTGTCACCCTACCGAAAAAGATATTTACAAACAAGGTTATTTTCGTAAAGTCACCTAATTTTCCCATCTATATTTTAACTACAACCAAACATAGATTTCATAAAAGTTACCTATTTTCCCCGGTAAATTTTTTTCCAACCAAACAACTTTTTTTTACATCTTTCTACCTATCTCACTTTCTGACCATTTCCCTATGTATAACATTTCCCTATTATTCATAAAATTTCTCCTCAACCAAACTCCCCCTTAATGTTCAAACTTCATTCCATTCAATGTTGGATGACACCTCCTCGTCTAAGGAAAATGGGAATATTTAGTTTTTTTTTTTACAAAAATATACTGACATAGGTAAGTAAGGGACTTTAGGCTTGGATAAGTATGGGCCTTTTATTGCGGTTTATTTTACTTCAATAATGACAATTTATAATATAGGGGAGATTTATATTTACAAATTTTTTATTTTACTTCCATAAGGTCAGGAATTTTCACAACCTATCTTATTAAACAGTGCGGTGAGCGTGTTTGCTTTAAGATCAGGAATTATCCTTACCATTAGGGGATGTTGGGTGCATAGCATAGGATAAGGTCTGATAGTATAAGACCTGATTAAATTTTAATACTATCCAGCGTTTAGTATGATATTGTATAAGATAATATCCTCCAATATTTTAAAAATTAATATATTAAAAAAAATTGTTTTAATATATAAATATTGAAATGATATATTAGTTCTTGGGAATTGTACTTGTAATCAATATTAATACATCAACCACTTATCAGGCCTAATCCACCACTCCTAGGCCGGATTAAGTTATACATCATTTTGATGTATAAAAGGGTCATGCTGTATAAGCTTATACTATACAATGGTCATACCGAACAACTGAAAATGTCATAACGTATAGTATAAGATTATACTATCAGGCCTTATACATCACACCAAACAGGCCCTTAATGTACAAAACTGTCGTGTTGTTGTTAACTTTATGTCATTAAAAGAAGGGTTTGTTTTTTCTATCTCCATTGAGTCCAAACGATGAATAAATCTTTGGTAATACTGTTGTACTAAAGATTCAGTACATCCACCAATAAAAATATTACATGGCATCTCTTTATTCTGACAAATTTTTTCTCTCCTCTGATGTGTAATGTTTCCATTGATGAGATGCACTGAATCTAAGTACAACAGTAGCACCCAATATTTATTCCCAAATGACATCATTTTGGAGCGGAAATTAAGGTGTTTTTGTAATTTGAATTTATTTTAGGGTTATAATAGTCTTTATAATTATAATTTTTTAATATTTCATCACCAAAACGACATCGTGTTAGAAGTAAATGCAAATAATTTATCTGCAGTAACTCGGAAACATTTATCTCTTAAAAGAATTTGGATAAGATAAAAATAAAAAGGGTTTTATAAGAGTTATGTTGTAGGAAAAATGATTGTGTAATGTTACAGAGATTCGTTTTGCGTGCATTAGTTTTTTTTTTTTTTTTTCTTTAAAAAGTGTGGGCCCCACCAAATGTTGTGTGTGTAGGAAAGTTTTTGATGTCTTGTGACATGATAGATGTAAACCCCAAATAAAAACTGCTTCAATAATTCTTCACAGCCTATTTTCATAATTATTTATTTATTTATTTTTCTAAATAATGCTACCCTTTTGGTTGTGTTCGATCCAGGTCCAAAACAAGTTGTTTCCGAGAGAAAGATCTAAATTTGTTTAACTCGTGTGTGCAGAAATATCTAATAATCCAGCAACATTATTAGCTATTTAGCTTAAAGTAGCTGATACAATGGTATGTATATACAATATAATAAAACACTCGTGTGAACTAATGTCAAATGCATTCTATAGTACAAAGTAAGATATTATCACACAAGAGGCTAGAAGAAAATTGAAGGGTTAGAGACCAAGATTGCAACTAGTGAGAGACCAAGATTAGCAGCATATCTCCAGGCACCTGAAGGAGGAGGTGGTGGTGTAGGTGCAGCACCAGGATTAGTTCTATCCTCCTTAACCACTGGAGGAAGAGGTGGATCAACAACGTTTGCAACCTCAAGAGGTGGAAGTGGTGCTTCTGCTGGTGGCAGTAAATGAGGTGGAACAGTACTTTTTAGTCCACCAGGCTCAGCTGGTAAGATGCCAGGCACATTGTTGGGAATGCTACATGGGCTTCCTGCATATTAGAGAAAAGATAACCAACCACATTAACTTTTCATGGGGAAATTAAGATCTTCTATGACTAGTACAAAGGGCAAACTTTAGTGCACAAGACTTTCCAACTTATAAGGATAGGGGTGGTGGTCAATTCCTGTGAAGGGTTCATAAGGAATAACCTTACCTCTGCTCCAAAGCTCGCCCTCATACAATATGAATGAAATCATAGTTTCCTGGACTAACTAAGAAAAGCGAAGAGATTGAATTACTTACTCATATATCTGCTAAGAGTGGCTGGAAAATCTGTCACTATTCCATCAACCTTGGCAGAATGGATGTAAGTAGCAATCTCCACATTAGGGTCTGACCAGTAATCAAATGCCAAGGATATGTACTCATTTCTAATATTACGGACAAATACTGTTAGGTTTGCATCTTTCAACTCTTTAACAATATTTGTCATTCCTGTTAACAAGGAACCAGATGCTTCAACAACTGAGTTTTTTGGAAGATTCACTGCATCTGCATACTTCTTAATTTCATCCACACTCTGCCTTGGTGCATCTCCTATTATATCTTCAATTAACAACACCCTTTTGTAAGATGGGATATCCTTATACTTGGATAGCACAGAGCTATCATCGGATTGGACCAGAACTTGTTGTGTGACTTGCTTGTCAAAGGTGGCATTGCTTAAGGCAGTGCTTACAGCACCAACTATGTCAAGTCCTTTCTTTGATGCAAGATAAGCAGCATTCTGTGAGGCAAATAAGGAGAATTAGCATTGGTAAAATGTTTTCAAAGTCAATTACTATAAGCAGCATTCTGCTTACCTTTATGTTAACCAAAATACCAGTAACTGCCTTTGTCTTGGCCAACTCCAAAAATTCAGAGAGGGTTACAAATTTACCACTATTCTTTTTTGCTGGGTTTCTTTGAAAGTCTTTTCCCTCAGGGTTAACAATTTGAGCTGAAACAGAAAGTTACCATAAGTTCATTGTTCAAATATTAAAGGCAAGGTTAGTATGTGAATTTTTGAAGTCCTGTGGAAGCATTACGTTGCAAGGTCTGAATCTCATTCCATGTGAGGTCAAAGGAGAAGATTCCGCTTTTTGGTTGAACTTCTGGAACAGTGGAAGTTCGAGACATGAATTTAGTCATTGCTGTGGTATCTCCCATCAGGTCTGCGGTATCTGAGCAGAATGCAATTCCATCTTTTGTCATTTGAACTGAGCAATCTATAATGTCAGCTCCATCATCTATTGCTTGCTGATATGCAAGATCAGTGGAACCCGGATAAACACCACTTGCTCCATTGTTGCCTATGATCAAAGCTTTTCCTGCAAAAGCAAATGTATCTATTGTTCTGTTTTTGCACGTCTAGTAAATGGTTCAACTGTTAAGAACATTTCAATAATAATACTTTTACCTTGTTTTGGCAGGGTATTGTTGTGTGCAAAGCATGCTGGAAAAACAAAAAATTCATCAGAATATGTCTTTGGTTCAAGATAACTACTTACTTCTTTCAGTTAGTGTTGTGAGTGAGGGGATTTTGCAATTTGGAAAGTGTTAATAAAACAAAGGTACGAAGATTGCAAATTTACCTAAAGCATTTGATGCTGTTGGAGCAAAATCAGTAACAAAACCATCAACACTATCCCCATTCTCTATAAATTTTAAGTACTCGGCTGTAGAATCATAGTTATAACTATAACTTGAAAATAAGTCATTAGCAAAACCAGAAGCATACACTTCTAGTCCTAGTTTGTGAGCATCAGTTACTAGTGTTGTGGGAGGCCCTAGATATTTGTCTGCTTTAACTGGCCATATGTATTCTTTTGGTACCATTATGCCTGATGCAAATGCCTTGATTGCCGCAAGATCCTTCACAATGGTACCATATGGTTGCTTGGATGTTGGTTCAACATCATTTGCATGAAGAAGTTGAAAGACAACCTTAGTTGGCTTTTTCACTTTCCCATTGATGCTCCTTAAAACACCAATCTCTGGAGATGAGACAAAGTCTATTTGATAGAATTTCAGTATTTCTAGCACATTATCAACTAACTTTACTCCGTGATCATTATAGAATGCTTCATACTGCAACAGACCAATCAATTACAACATAACAAAATGTTAGAGAAAGAATGATGTCAAGAAGCTTTAGGATTTTCAATTTTCACAGAACACATATGCTATGGATCTTAACATTCATATGATGAGATAGAAAGAGAGAGAGAGAGAGAGAACCTGAACATTCAACCAGAACATTGGTGGGGATTTATCTCTTAGTAGGGCATCAACATTAAGTACTGGGGACATGCCATCATAAAAACTAGGTCGAGAAAAAATGGCCTGATTCACTGTAACAAAATAAAAATATCAATTTTATTCATCTTACTATCCATAACTGTGTTATGTATGGTGGTAGTGTGCCTAACTAGTTCTGAATTTCGTAGTTCGTTGGCTTTAAGATTGTTATCTATGAAGCATGAATAATGTGCTGAAGAGGCTTTTTACATGCATCAATAATCCTCACATTATCTTCTTTTCTTTTGTAGCTCATAATGGCTTAGTTTTTCATTCTGTATACACGTTTTTGGTTATGCATATCCAAAATATAATTGGTTCTATAAACAAGTTATGGTTTTCTATCACTATAAAAAAATGGTTTGAATTTATATAAAAAAACTTATTCCAAATCTTCTGTTTCAAGCAATTAATTGACTATGTTGGGAATAGAACCCATGTACCATGATTAATGTGCTAGTAACATGTATCAGTCTCTAAAATTATCATATCATGTGAAAGATTTTAGTCATTCATTCATAGATTAAAGGTCAACAATTAAAGTGATAATTTATACTTTTTTCATTTTGCATACTTTGTGATTAAAATTGTGACCATTAATATTAGAGAAATATAAAAATCATTAATGGGTCTTCAACTAAGTGGTCACGAGTTTGTGACCCATGGTCACCTTGGCTGAAACCATGTAAAGCAATCATCACAGTCCAACAAATAAATCTTTAGTGCATCAGATGCATCTAAGATTCAGTACATTCGCCCATCCATTCATTTGATGACACGTGCACAAAAAAATCACATCATCTACTTTTTTTCAAATGATGTGATGTTTTTAATTCACGTGTCACAGAATGAATGGATAGATGCACTGAATCCAATACACTAAAGATTTATTTTAACCCAACAACTTAAGTTGGTAATTGAAGACCCGTAAATAGTTTCTATATTTCTCTAACATATATCTCTGTAAAAATTGACCTATGAATGAATTAATGAGATCCATGCACCGTTGGCTATTAAAGACCAATGCAGTTGATAGCCATAGTTGTTAATGTACATAATTATTTTAGATAATTGGCTCAAGACTCACATGACACATTGTGGTCAATCTCAGCACCAGTGTAATCCACAGCAAAGTGTCCTTGCACATCTTGTCCATTAATATTGTAAGTTTTCTCTTTTGGGTCGAATATTGCTATAGTTGTTGCATTGTCAAGTTTAGTTCCAGTCAAACAATAGGCACCAGCATCTTTTGTCATCTGAAGATTGCACAGAAAAATACTAATGTCCTTTGTTATGGTAACTGCGTCTGCACTGCCTTCTGGGAAGAGACCCGAGAACCCCCCACGAGCTATTATAAGGGGCTCGTCGCCTACAAGTGATGATAAAGAATCACCATCACCAAGAACATTGTCATAACCAAAAGAATAAACAAGTTTAGAGAAACAAAAATCACATTATTACCAACCGCTTAATGTTGACCATTTTTTGGCAGGAGCAGGAGCATGTGCAGTTTTCTTTGCTAATGTTGCATGGATCAACAAGGAAACAAGAAAGAAGCTTCTGATCATGTTGTTTTTTTCCTGCCAGAGTTTAAATTCAAAGTTAGCATAAAGTAAACAAAATAGAAACACAAAGAACACACGAAGCAAGCTATTCCCCTGGCTAATTGTTTGGAAAAACTATTGCTTGTTATGTTCATGACTTTTAACGTTATTTTGGCATTAAATTCCTTTGTATCGTTTTCATTGCTTATATAGTGGTTACTAAAGATTTGTTTTTCATTACCTGTAAAATTTTCACTAGGATGGTGAACATGTAATAATACCACATTCTTCCTTGTATAAAAAATAAACTGAATAATAAAATCATAACAATCAAATCCTTTTTTCCAATAAAATACATATATAATCCTTATTATTCAATCTCATTTTACAAATTCTTTTTTTTTTTTTTTTTGAAATCACTACAGTGAAATCTGGAAACAAGATAGTTGATGGTGCTTCACTTTTATAATTATCTAACAAAAGCTCAAATCTTGAATTTAAGGGGGAAAAATGAAAAGAGAGATAGAATAACTTTTGAGTCACAATTTGAGCATGCATTTGATTGATGCCAACACCCTTATACCACAATGGAAATTATAAAGAAAAAACGTTATCAAATGTCACATGCATGCGTACCCAAAAATTCACATTCATACCCTGATCTATTGGATGGATGAAACAGACATTCCCTGTGAAGTTTCTATGAAAACCCTCAAGGGAATGTGATTAAAAGAAAAGGAATAAAAAGTAAAGGAGAGAGTAGAAAGGGAGTAACGCAAACTAATTGCAATTGGTGTGTAGCGTTAATAACAAAATGGAGTTTTTAATATTTACTTCCACACATTTTCCCGTATGAATAGCTGGTCATCAATTCCTCTCTAAAAGGACAACCAATTAATAATAATGTCATTTTTGGATTTTATATTTATTTATTATGCTAATTTCGGTTAATCTTCATTAGTTTTTCAAACTGAAACTTTTTGTAATCTATATTTATTTATTATGCTAATTTCTGTTAATCTTCATTAGTTTTTCAAACTGAAACTTTTTGTAACTGATTTTGTGTTTTTTTTTTTTTAATCTAACTGATTTTGTATCTTAATAACACCTCGTACACAGAAACAAATATAGGACAACGCGTCAATTTTATTTTTTCTTTTAACTCAGCAACGGTTCAGCTTTAACAGAAATCACATTCTTTGTTTTTTGTCCCTCTGTTATTAAAGTATGTTCCTTAGGCAAATCGCACGCACGCACACATAACTCACACCATAAATCTAATATTTACACATGTATTTTTGTATGTTATTTTATTTTATTTTTGGTATCTTACTTTCAAGATTTGGTCTTTTACTTATGTGAAGCTCTCATGTGATCGTTAATTTAAATTGTTACGGGAAGAATCAACCTCGAAAATATGTGCTGAGTTGAAAATATTTTAAACAAGAGTCTATTAAAAATTGCATCTTATCATAAAACATTTTTCAATTCAATGAAGTTTAAAAAAAAAAAATGATTAATCTTCTTTCCTTTAAAAATTATAAAAAATAATATATTTCTATTGTGAATTAGGCTACTAGTTAATGAAATTTGAATTTAAAGTAGGGTTAGTTTGGTGTTTTAATAAAAAGAGATTTGGGATGGACAGTCATCCCACCTTGTTGCAAATTGAAGTAGCTGTCAACAAAATCAAACTTGGCTTCGCGACTTTGTTTCTAGGAGAAAAAGTGAGAGAAAAGACTTTTGAATCATGGAGAGTGATAAGAATAATATAAATTATTAAAAAAATCCAATACTTTAAGATTTTCGGAGGAAGTGATTCTTTACATGTAAAAGCTTCGGTGATTCTTTATCCAATTTTATTATTACTATTATTATTATTATTATTGCTACTAGATGCTGTTCAAAAAGGATATGTATTAATTATTAAGAGGGCGTTTGGTATAGAAGAAATTTTTATTTGTCCGGGAATATTAATTTTCAAAAATATAATTTTTACATTCATTATTAATATTGTTATTATTATTAAAACTTGCTAAAAAAATTGTTCAAAAAGGATATGTATTAACTATTAGTATTAAGGGTAGCCAAGCCAGCATCTGATTGTGTTTTTCTTTTCTTCTCTTTTTTTCTCCCTTGACTATCTTCCATACTATTATCTGTTTGATAAAAAGTCTTAATGACTGTTAGAGCTAACATGTACTTAGGTTAATACTTTGACTTATCGGTTTGATTTTGTTGCATTAAGTAAGATAATAAACTTACTAGTTTAGAACCATTTTTGCTAACTCACATTTGTGCAGTCCTTATTTAATAGTTTGTTTGAATGAATCACACTTGAAGGGTAAAGTAATCTTTTGAAATTTTATTTTTTTGTCATGTGGCTTTAACATATTTGTGATAGGTGGTTTAAATGAAATAGCCTGTGTTTTCTAGAGATCAAATGAAACGCTTGCTAATTTATGGTCTTTAGTTGAATTTTAGCATTTGGGCATCTGGTTAAATAAAATACATGCTCCATGTTTTGATACAATTTGTACATGATTACTTAGCTTGTGCGCATATTGTATATTATACGCTTTAGCTGTCCAGTTTTTTTGGATCAGCCTCTTTATAGAAATATGAGTTTATTTTGCTTTTCCTTCCAATAATAATGTATAACTCGTTTTCTGAAATGATATTTTAAAAAAGAAAAAAAAGAATTAAAGTAAGAGTGTTATGTACATATTTGTAAGCTAATGCCTTTCAACCCTTTTTAGCATAGGTTCTATAATTCTTAATTTTTATTACCTTCTAATTAGGGGTGTGTAAAAAAAATGGTTCATTTACCCTTCCCTTACCTTGACCTAACCCATAAATACCTTTTTTTTTTAACTGGATTTAAATACTAATTCACTTTTAATTGGGTCAGTTTTAGACCTGACTTATTTAATAATTGATACATTGACCCAAAACTTGACCCATACTCATTATGTGAAAAAAAAACAAAAAATCACAATCTCAGTTCATGTTTAAACTGTATTTTATTTTTGAAAAACACTGTATTATATGTATACACACACAACACACAAGATGAGTGGATATTATATGACAAAAACATCACCATAATGTTCTAAAGTTTCAAATTATGAAATGATATCCACACAAGATGACCAAGGCAATGAAAAAAAAATTGTTATACTAGTGTGAATAAAATACACTCATTAATGTGAAAGAATTAATTGATGACTATAATCTATTATCTAACAATGATTTGTAGCTTTGATTAATTTACATAAAAAAATGTGTATTAGTATCTTGGAATAAGTTTTGAACTTGTAGTTTTGCTATCTGATGGTGAAAGAGAAATTGTTAAGAACTCATAACCAACTTGTTCAGAATGCTGAAAATATCCACGAGAAAGAGAATTGTTCTGATTAGTGGGTGGATTAATTGTTTCTATTAGAGGGCTAAACATCTGATTTGAAAGTGATGGAGAAGCATAATTAGTATTTAGACCAGTGTTTAAAAATTTGGTCCGGTCATCGACGCGGGCGAGGTCAGGGGTCACGGGTTCAACCGGGGGGTCACGGGGTCACTATGCTGACCCGATTTTATATAAATATATATTTCCTATATAACAATATTAAAAACAAACTACCAATCATCAAATATTCAAAATATACTTAACATAATTCACTAATTACAACCACTAGTCAATATTACACAACATAATTAAAGTATCAAGATACCAAAGTACAAAACTCATATTCTAATGGGATCACTACGCTGATCCGGTTCTTCCTGTTTTGATAAGGTCCCTGACAAAGGAAAATTTAAAGGAAGTAAGAATGAGTTTTATTTTTCCATCGACGACCGTAAGGATTTCATTTGAATGGTAAAATTCTTACCTTTTCTAGAAGATGCACGGCAGTGAGGTGAAGATTGAAGATATCTAGGTCACTGCGAGAGAAGAGAACAATTACATTTAGGTTTGCAAGCATTTCTATTTTATTTTATTTAATAAAACGACATTGTTTCATGGAATTTAAAAAAAAATGTAGTGACCCCATTTGACCCCTCTAATCTAGGAGTCACTAAAACCCGGGTTTTGGGGGTCGGAGGGGTCGATGTGCATATAGAGTCCAACTTGTGACCCCAACCCTTAGAGGGGAGGGGTTAGGGTTGACCCGGGTCAACCCGGGGGGCGGGGTGAGATTTTAAAACACTAATTTAGACTTTTATGATGTAAATTACCCATCCATTTACTTGTACTTCCTGCTAACTCCCTCTTCACTCTTTTTTGATTCCTTGAGAAGAAAATCAACCCACAGATTTGCAAAGCATTGAAAGGAGAATAAGAACTTATTCAAATCTAAATTCGTGATATGGAAAACTCGTCAAAGTTGATTGAGTTAAATGTGACCAGACCAATATGCAGTGCAACATTTGTAAAGAGCATATGGATAAATAAATAAATTACATGAGTTTAAAAATTAAATCAATAACTATAAAAAAATAAAATTAAAAACAGGTTTTGAAACTAGGTCAGAAATGAGTCAGGTCGGAATTGAGCCGATTTTGAAATCAAGTCAGACCCACTTTAGAAATCAAGTCAGGTCAGATCTGACCCAGTTTTGAACTAGCTTGAATCAATTTAAAGCGGGTCGGGTCAAGAGACCTGATCTATAAAAATCAAGTTGGGTTGGATCAGCACAAAAACCTAGCCGACCTGACCATGCACATCCCTACTTGTAATTTCCCGTGTTTCCATTTGGAATAGTCAAACTTAAACTTGATTCTCTTTTCGGTGTTCACTTATTGTCCCTAATGCTATGGGATCGTAACACATTTACACTAAGGGCATGTTTGGAGCAATAATATAGGATAATGTCTGATAGTATAAGGCCTAATAGTATAAGACTTGATTGTATAAGACCTGATTAAATTTTAATACTATCCAACGTTTGGTATGGTATTGTATAAAATAATATCCTTCAATAGTTTAAAAATTAATATATTAAAAAAGTTTATTTTAATATATAAATATTGAAATGATATATTAGTTCTTAGGAATTGTACTTATAAGCAATATTAATACATCAACCCCTTATCATGCCTAATCCACCACTTCTAGGCTTGATTAAGTTATACATTATTTTGATGTATAAGGGGATCCTGTATATAAGCTTACACTATACGATGGTCACACCAAACAACTAAAAATGTCATAATATATATTATAAACTTATACTATCAGGCCTTATCTATCACACCAAACAGGCCCTAAAGAACACTAAAATACTTTTGAACTGAAAGGAATTCTTGTTTGTGGCTATATTCTTATGGATCTGACTGGGCCACTTTAAATTTATTAACATGAATGAATTGTTCAATAGTTCTAGGACTTTGCAAAAAAACTGGTTCACTTGCCATGCCCTTGATCTGTCCTTGACCTGATCCATAAATACCTATTGTTTTTGAACTGGTTTAAATACTGACCCACTTTTATTTGAGTCAGTTTTAGACATGACTTGTTTTAATAATGACTCATTGACCCAAAACTTGACTCATACCCATTATGTGAAAAAAAAATCAAATTACATTAAAAGAAAAGTTTTAACGTAAAATAATTACGTCAAAATTTTTTACGAAAAAAATTTTCAACAAATTTTTTTTGTCAAATTTTTTTACGAAATCTAAATTGCGTCAAAATACTTCACAAAAAAAAACATATTCATCAAAAAATTTGACGACACACATTTCTATCGAAATTTTTTGATGGAAAAATTTTCATCAAAATTCTTTACAGCATTCAAATTTTGGCGAAAGTTTTCGATGGAAATATTTTCGTTAAGTTTTTTGACAAAAAAAAAATTTCGTCAAAATTTTTAACGAAACACATTTCCATCGAAAGTTTTCGACTAAATATTTTTGTTAAATTTTGACGAAACACATTTTCATCGAAATGTTTTGATAGAAAAAAAATTCATCAAAATTCTTTACAGAATTCAAATTTCGGCGAGAGTTTTCGACGAAAACATTTTCGTTAAATTTTTTGACTTTTTTTTATAAAGTTTTTGACTTCGTCAAACTTTTTGATTAAAATTCATAATTTAATCACTTTTAGATCAAAATTATTAATTAATTAATAATAAATTTGGCTCATTAAGTTTGACCCAGTAGATTATACCGTTAATGGACGAAAATCAACGGTTATGATCTAAAATGATATAAGATTATATCCTTTAAAAGGATGGATATTTTTTCCATATATATATATATATGTGTGTGTGGTTGAGATGATTTTACACCCGAGTTATATTCTAAATCTTCATCATTGATATTTTCGATATCTATCGAATTTATCTTTTTAGTTATATGTGATATTGGATACAAATATATCAATGTAACAATGTTCTTATACTTTTTTTAGTTACCCAACCCTAATTACCTCTTTGAGGTGAGTTGACTTCCCCGGTTTTCCCACGGCTTCGACTCTTTGAGCCGGCTATAGGACTGATCCGGAGTGTGGATGTCAGTGATGACTAAAGGTTCAGCCCCTCCTCAATCTCAATATGCATTCAACGGAATTCAAACACATATTCACCCCACTAACTATCACGAACTAAATGAGCAGGGTGATGTTCTTATGCTTTATATCTATGTATCTATCTAAAGTATTGCGAAATATTGTGGCTTTCCTTATTTATATTTATATTTTTTATTTTGGTTCATGCTCTTTCTATCCCCAAACATAATAATTCTAAAAGATAAAAATTAGAATCGGCACATTACAGCATTATTATTCTGAGCAGAAAAATCAGGTAACGGGTAAATACAACACTGTACTCTTCTCCACCTCAACTCTCGGGGTGCTCCCCGCGCCTTATTTCCCCACGTGGAAAAAACTAGAATTTCATAAATTTCGTCCAATTACAATAATACACTTGCCATGACGCGGGCCCCTATAATTGGTTCCAGCGCAGCAGTGTCATTCCCCTAGCATAGACGCTTCCGCACCGGATAACAATTCACGTTTTATTCCGATTTCCCAGTGTCTCTCGGTTGCATTTACCGACTGCGAATCCAAAAGAGAAAGCAACGTAGCTTTGAAAGAGTTTTAGAGAGAGAAACAGAGAATTTTAGAGAGAGAAACAGAGAGAGATGAAGATCACAGCTCTGTTGGTGCTAAAATGCACGGGTGAGGGTTCCGATCCGGTGATTCTGGCGAACGCTTCGGACGTGAGCCACTTCGGTTACTTCCAACGCTCAAGCGTGAAGGAGTTCGTCGTTTTCGTGGGTCGCACCGTAGCCAAGCGCACCCCTCAGGGCCAGCGTCAATCCGTTCAGCACGAAGGTATACTATAATATTCCTTCAGATGAGAATCTTAGGGTTTCATTCCTTCGTTCTCTCCAATTCTTGGTCGTTTTGAGTTATTGGGTTGTCGTTTTTATTGATCTGGGTTGTTGATTATACGAAATTTGCATGCTGATTGGGTTTCTACTTCCTATTATTTTTTAACCCTTTTTTTTTTTTTTTTTTTGGGGGGGGGGGGGGGGGGGGTGGAGGACACAACAAAACAAAATAATAGAAATCATAATTGGTTTGATATATAATCATATGTTTTCATTTTTGGTGATGCTAATTTTTATTTTATTTTATTTTTTGGTAAGCAAATTGTGATTATTTGAAACTTTTTTCGTTTTGCAGAGTACAAGGTGCATTCATACAACAGAAATGGCCTTTGTGCGTTGGGATTTATGGATGATCACTACCCAATTCGAAGTGCATTTTCTCTTCTGAACCAGGTGAGAGTGAGATCAGTGTGTTTCGGTTCAATGTTGTTACATATACATTACATCGTGTTTGGAGCAACCTCGTGGTAGCTTATTATTACGTTACGTGTTTTCTCAATTGTCATTAGAATGTCAATGGAAACATCCAGTTAGAGGCATTTCTTCTTTAGCTGTTTTGAGTCTCCTTGCAGTGAAAAATTAGGAAGATATTGTTTATGAGGGTACATGATTACTATGTCTCTTGTATTGCTAAGGATATTATAATTATGTAAGAGATCTTGTGTTTTAGTTATTTAATTGATGGAGATCCTCATGAAAGTGGGGATGGCCTTGTTTTCCATTTTTATCACTTTTTATTGTCATGGTATCATACTAATTCTGATTATGTTTCACTCGCTCATGGTGAGCATGTCCATGCAGGTGACCATCAATTAAATTCTGAATTCTTTCTAGTTTTTCATTGTTTGGGGTTAGGTCTCAGGTTTCTAATTCTATGTGCTACAAATATGAACATTTCATATTAATTCCAAATCTGATGAAATAATGAAAACAACTGGTTTAATAAGAATGATAGTTTACTATTTATATTACCCAATTAGCATACCATTATTAATGCCATTTATCATCTACATCTTGGCCTTCATGTGTGACATTCCTGGTTGGACTTTTTATTATTCAGTTTTGGTGGAATAACAAGGATCTCATATTTGAACTTCATTTGTCCTCTTTTTGTGTATGTGACTGCTTATGCTCCATAGTGGTCTGCACCATAACTAAATGATTATCTCCTTAAAGCCATTTGTCCCCCTCCCCCCTATCCCTAAGTTCAAATTTCTTGTTTCTAGTGAGAATTCCATGCCTATTGAGTGATTGTATGCAAGTAAATTTCCGTATGATTGATGGTGGACAAAGGAGTAAGCATTCTGGTAAGCATGCAATTTCTATGCTATAACTAAATGATTAGCTTCTTAAAGTAATTATTTGTCCCCCATGAGTTCAAATGTCTTGTTTTAAGTGGTGAGAATTTCATGTCTATAGAGTGACTGCATGCAAGTTAGTTTCCGTATGCTTGGTGGCAGACAAAGGAGGGGTAAGCATTGTAGTAAGCAAGCAAGTTACAAAGTATTGTCCTTTTGGTTTTAAGAAACTTGAAGTACTTGCAATGGATAACAGTAATTAAATGTCAGATTAGAATAGCTGTTATATCAGACAGAATGTGTCTGCTGCATGTTATTTTATTAGATGTTAATAAAATATAATGTCTTGTAGCTGCTGGATGAATATCAAAAAAGTTTTGGTGAGTCATGGAGAAGTGTTCAAGCAGACAGTACTCAACCATGGCCCTATTTGAATGAAGCTCTGACAAAATTCCAGGTATGTAAATGCCTCTTCTTTGTTGAATCAGCTTCAGCTAGAGGAGATTTTTTTTTTGTTAAAAAATTGTATAATATTCCACGTGTAAAAAAAGTTTTTCCTTTCTGCTAATATTTTCACATGATTACTTTTGACTTGAACCCCCTTTCATCTGTGCCAAATCTTCAGGACCCTGCAGAGGCTGACAAATTGTTGAAAATCCAGAGGGAGCTGGATGAAACAAAAATCATCCTTGTAAGTATTGTGCTAAATGTGCATTTTATTATATCTGCAAAGCAGAGATGGGTTCCCTGCATCTTTTGTCTTCTAAATTTACTTCTCTTTAGTTACACATTTTGTCATGTAGTTATTCAATTTTAAACTTAACAGTGCTATGCTTGGTAATTTTCTGAATGAAATCCTTGTTTGCTTGAGGATTCGGCATTGGTTTCCAAATGACAATGCCAGCATCATGCAAGTTCAGCATCACTCTGATGGAGCCAAATATAATGTACTTTTGTGAATTTATCCTTTCTTAGCGTAGTGGTGTGATATCCTAAATTTTACATGGTGTCTGTCAGCAGATCATCAATCTTTCAGTTGCTATTAATACTCGGTCAGACTAAATATAATTTGGTAGTCTTGATTTAGCTATTTTATGTGGGCTTTTGGGCCTTTCTCATTTCGTCCCTCACTATGGGCTTGTTTAAGTTCTCTGTTTGGTTTTCTAATGTGTAGATTTCTAAGAATCGCATCACTGACATATAATGGAGTGTTTATCCATGACTTTGTTATTTTCTCTCACCATATGATGGCTTTCTGTTTATAAACAGCATAAGACTATTGATAGTGTACTTGCACGAGGGGAGAAGCTGGACAGTTTAGTTGAGAAGAGTTCTGATCTGAGTGCAGCATCGCAGGTACACTAAGACAGCACCTGTTTTACAGCTTTGCATTTGGGACTAAGACATGAATGCATACATACATTCAGACATATTGTTAGTGTGCCTCTTCTTATTTTCTGTTGCTTAAGCTTTGTTTTATGGTTGGTTATGATCATCATTAAGCATGTGTGATGAATATTTTATTTTATTCTTGTGATTAATGTCTTTGCTTTAAGCATAAATCCTTAGCAATGCTTTTATTTAGGTGATCAGAGGAAATAAATTAATATGAAGAACATGCAGTATATAAATTTAGGTGTTCGTTGGCTTTTTTCCTCCTATTAGACATTTGTGTTATTGTCTTTTGGGGTTTATCTATATCAGAATGTGCTTACTGCTTTCATCTAATCTGCTAATGTCTAATAATATATTATCTGTAAGGTCATGGTGTTATAAATGTTGCTCAGTATCCTGCTTTTTGTTTTAAACTGATTGTCTGAATATTGATTTTCAAGTAGTATATATGTAGTTGTGTTTATAGGGTTATAAGAGGGAAGAAGACAGGGAAGTTTTTGGGGAGGGTAACGAGTATTTAGTCTTTCAATGTTCAACATCCTTATCAATTTATCATAAGTCAAGGCTATCTTTGAATGAAGTTTTGCTTCCTTATATGTTCTTATGTACAGTTACATTATATCTGCTTTTGCCACTATAAAATACTGAACAAAACTTGAAATTCTATAGGTAAGACTTCGTTTGTTTTTCTTGCCTTTATTTATTCTATACTCTGTACTTATAAGATTTTTTTTCATTATTTATACTTCTAATGATTTCAATCTTTTCCTTTTTAATATTTATTTTGATATTTAAATATTTATCAGTTTTTGGTTGCTAAGAAAATTCTATTTATTGCTATAATAGGACACGACTTGTTTTGAATACCATATTTGGTTGCATATTTAGAAGAACTTGTTTCAGTTAACCATGAAAGGAAATTTATTTCCCACTAGTTAGTTTGCTGACCCAAGAACCTGATGCTGGTGTTTGAAACAGATGTTCTACAAACAGGCGAAAAAAACCAATCAGTGTTGTAGCATATTGTAAACTTTCAAGACCATCAGTATCCGGTGAGCTCACCTGAAATCCTCTTCAGATGTTGAGGCTGTTGGATAGGAGAAAATAGCTTCATGTGTCTATATCACCCTCTCCATTGTTTGCTTGATGAAATTCTATGATTTCCCCCATATATGTATTGCTGACGGGAGCTGTATGTTGGCTAAAGGTCTTACCGTGTTGACCAATTAACATTCTCATTTACTTTCTTTGTGATGCTGACTACGATAATTTATAGTATGCATAAATGATTGTTTTATGTATTTAATTATTTTCACCTTTAGGATGTGGTAGGAGAATCATTCTGTTCTCTGGTTTTGTTTATGGCTTTGTTTCTGAAGAGAAATTTCATTTTTTAATTTATTTATGTTGTTGGGAAGATTTTTTGGGGAAAAACGTATTTGATAACACTAACTATTTTTATTCCCACTAAGAGATAATATGTATTTAATAAATAGTACATTTAATAAATTGCGTGTATTATCTTGGTAATACATTTTTCATAATACGTTTTATATTCTATACATGTAATAAATAGTATAAGGAAATAAAAACTAAAAAAAAATTGTTCTATTTTTGTATATTTATGTTTTTGGATTATTGGTTCATTTCTGGAATAGAAAAATAAGATAGTTTTATCAAATAATTTGTTGTATCATTTTTGTTCTCTGAATATATATATATATATATATATATATATATATATTTGGAAATATTGTTATATAAACGTTATTGTCATGATCTTGGAGTGGTTGTTTGCTACAATGTTATTAAACCCGGACCGGTGATAGACCCGGTCGGGGTATCGGGTCAGTGGGTCACTGGTTCAACCACATGAATCGGATATGTATATAAATTTATATTTTATATTTAATTAAATATATAATAAATATTTTAAATTGTGCAAATAAACCAAGAACCAAATATAACTTAGTGGTAAATTATAATTTATATTTTCACAATAAGGGTTCAATTCCCACTGGATGCAATTTTAACATAATTCTATTAAATGATATATATAGATATATATATATTAAATGGTGCATATTAACCAACAGGCAAACTCAACTCAGTGGTAAGATGTTGTTGGACATACTCACTTGACTCAAGTTCGAATCCGAGCTGCAACTTTCCGGTCCACCGGATGAACCGCGGTTCACGACTGGTTCACCAGGTCAATAACATATTCGGTCCGTTGCAAGAATCGGACCGGTTGATGGGCTGGTTTCCGGGTCAACCGGCCGGGTTGGTCCGGTTCTCTCACATCTGATTTTCTATACTTTGAAACAGCAAAATACTACAGGTAAGTGGCAACTAAAAGCTTGTGTGTACCCCGAATGGCGAGCTTGTGATGATGTGACACTTGGTCCGTTTGGATGGGTTTTTTAGTCAAAATGTTACTTTTTTTCAGAAAAAAAAGTATTTTTATTATCTATTTTAAAAAGGTAAAAATGTTTACCATTTTAAATGACATAGTTTATATCCTTTCACTCTCACAAAGAAGTGGGACCCACACTTTTATTTTTTTTGTCAATTCTCTCTCCTCCTTTATCTATCTCTTTCTCTCTCTTAAAATGACATAACTTTACATCCTTTAAAATGATACACACTTTACTCTTTTAAAAAAGGTAAAAGTCATAAAAAAATTACTTTTTTTGGAAGTTAGAAATTTTAGTTTCGAAAAGAAATAGAAGTTAAAAGACAATTTAAAAAAAAAAATTTATTTTTAAATTTAAATAACTTTAATTCTTGTAAAAGCATTTTTAAAATAAGTAAGACATATTTTTTTTGTTTAGAAATCCATTTGAACAGCATTAGATGTTCTAATATAGGACAAGATATCTTTTCATAGTAAGAATTTATGTTGTACCGATACTGATGTGGGACACGGAATATGATAGGATATGTTAATTTTAAAAAATATTAGATTTTGACACGTTAGGACATATTTTGATATTAAATAATATTTTTAATATATATAATGTATATTATATTTAATTTTCAATAATTTAACAAAAAAATGAAGTTAAACTTATGATATCCATTAATTTTGCAAAGAAACATACGATATCACAAATATTTATATTAAATTTAATAAAATGATAATCATAATCCAACGAATCTAATAGTTGGAACCACTGTTTTAAAACCCCACCCCACCCCCCCGGTTGACCCGGGTCAACCCTGACCCCTCCCCTCTGAGGGTTGGGGTCACAAGTTCGACCCTATATGCACATCGACCTCTCCGACCCTCAAAACCCGCGGCCAGGTTTCAGTGACTCCTGGGTCAGAGGGGTCAAAGGAAGTCACTGCATGTTTTTTTTTTAACAATTCCAATAAACAATATTGTTTTATTAAAAAAATAAAAAATAAAAAACACTTGTAACCTAAATCTAATCGTTCTCTTCTCTCCCAACGACCTAGACTCTTCAATTTTCACCTCGCTGCCGTGAATCTTCTAGAAAACGAAAGAGTTTTACCCATTCAAAATGAAATCTTTACTGTCGTCGGTCGAAAACAAAAAGTAATTCTTACTTCCTTTAAAATTTTCATTTTTCAGGAACCTTCTCAAAAGAGATAGAACCGGGTCAGCATAGTGACCCCATTAGAATATGAAATTTGTACTTTGGTATCTTGATGCTTTAATTAGGTTGTGTAATATTGACCTGTGGTTGTAATTGATGTATTATGTTAAGCATATTTTGGGTCTTTAAGGATTTGTGATTTATTTTTTAATATTTTCTTATAGGATATGTTTATTTAATTTTTAAAATATATAAAATCGGGTCAGCGTAGTGACCCCGTGACCCCCCGGTTGAACCCGTGACCCCGTGACACTGACCTCGGCCGGGTCGATGGTCGGGCCGGATTTTTAAACACTGGTTGGAATAAAAAATGCAACGTAACCTAATTTTGAATCCTTTTTTAAGATTATGTTATGCATGTTAGAGTGTCCGAAAGTGTTGGAGTGTTGAACTCAAATTTATCATAGGTAAGAATTAATATGACCGGGAGGAATGATGCTTTTGCTTGTAACATGAAGCATTTCTCGGAGCTTCCGTTCCTTTCAACATTTTTAAGCCTAATTGTCATTTTTTTTTTTTTTTGGTACTAAAAGTTACTTTTAAATTAAGGAGTTTTTGGTTTTTGACTTTTTTTTTCGTATTCCTCAAAGGTTGCAAAATCAAATTTTTTATTTTCAGTATGTTATATATATATATATATATATATATATATATATATATATATATATATATATATATATATATATATATATATATATATATTATATATTGTTAGGTCTATACCGGATGGTATGCGCTCAGAGATGATGTATATGCCCAATTTACTAGGCTATATGCCGAGGTCCCAATCACTGCGCACCAGCAATAGGCTTTATAACCAGGGGGTGGTGTGTGTGCACAATGAGTGGAATAAGCTAGGCGATTCAGAGGTGTGTACCTGAGATGTCTGAGTTCTTATTTATAGAGGTACCTGGCTCGGCTGCTGAGCTCCATTGTTGAGATTTCGTCCGACTTGGTCGGCCTCAACGGGCATGTTTGGGTCAGTTGAGATTTTGCCATATCTCCATCCGAGATATTCTCGGAAGACGGTTGAGCGAGCTTCATCCGTAACAGTTGCCCCCCAGCTCGGGATTCCGAAAGTCGGAATGCCGAGATTCTCTGGTTTAATTAGCCGTTCTTCACCTTGCCATTTATTCCACGTGTAAACTATGTCGGAGGTCGTAACTCTCTTCGAATCTTGTTATGATTTTCGATCAGATTTGTGAGGTCAGTGGATTTTGAATGTCGGAACCCTTGACATGACCTTTCAGCTTTCTGACCTTTCGTTTTATTACCACTTTCTGTCCTTTCGTCTTACTCCTGCAGTGACGGTTATAACAGGACACGTGTACTCCCTTTACTGGCAGTTCCGCGCATTGGGCAGGAAAACTACTCTGAGCCTAGAGTAGGCCATGATTGTGATCATTAACTGCAGGTAGGCAGCGCAGGTTGTGCAGGGCGTGCAGGGTGTGCAGGGCGGCGAAAATCCTCTTTTGCCCCTGATGCCTCAGACGTTTGGGAGACCACCCTTTGGTCTTCCACCCCCTTTCAGCCCTATAAATTCGCATCAGTTCATTACCACCTCCCCTTTCCTGCTCTCACGCGTCTCCTAGGGTTGGGTTTTCTGCATATTCCTCCTGTTTGTCCCAGTGTTCTTCGTTCACATTTCTTCTACCCAGTTTTGCACCAGGTAATTTTCTCTCTCTCTTGTAGATTTCTGTTTTTTTGTTCGTTTTCTAGCTGGTAAGGAGTGTTTCTTGTCTTACCCACCCTTTAAGTGGGTAATGGACACTCCTGGTAGTTCTAGTGGCCGAAATGATAGTAGAGAGGTGTCTGAGGAGATGATAGGTAGGTTGCCACGATCCGTTCAGTACTGGTTTTATGGTAGGGAGTATACCGAAGAGGAGAGGCTTCAGCAGCTTCTCCGAAGTCACCGAGGAGGTCGTCAGACCTCCAGAGGTGCTCGTGGTAGGAGAGGTAGAGGTCGGAGGGGACGCAGGGGTGAACACCCCCAACCGTCTTTTACTAGAGGTGCATCCTCCTCGATTCCTCAGGCTTCAATTTCTGGATCAAGTTCCTTTTCTGAGCCAGTTCCCTTGTCTTTTATTCTTCCTCCTCCACCGTTTGGACAAGGTTCGGGGTCTGTTTTAGATCGGATCCCACCTTTCCAATTGAGTAATAGTTCTTCCAGCATTTCTTCATCCGAGCTGGGTTTTCCCAAATCGGAAATCCCTTCCACTTTTGATGACTCGGCATCCAGTCAGGTGCCCTTCGTCGATCTCCTTAGTAGTTCTGACGACTCTATCCCTTTTTCTTGGAGTCCAGGCCCGTTACCATCTGATTTAGATGATTCTGGGTCAAGTCAGGTTGATTATATTTCTGATCCGACTCCTTCGTGTTCCAGGGACCTGACAATGGACAATTCTGATGTCAATGAATGGGTTCTTCTAGAAATCCTTCATATGCGGTCAGTAATGACTCCAGCCGACGTCTCCCAGCTTCCTCTTGGGAATCCTGAGGGGGTCGACCTTCTTCCACCGGGTGATTTTCCGGTATGCGCAGGCCCCATATCAGATGAGCCCTGCTTCTTCTTTTTCTACCGGGATCTGGTCACAAAGGTCGGAATTCGGCTTCCGTTCACAGACTTCCAAATGGCCGTGCTGCGTCGGATTCGAGTAGCGCCTTCCCAACTTCACCCAAACTCGTGGGCTTTTATCCGTGGTTTTGAGCAATTGTGCTCTTACCTCTTCCTTCCTTGTACAGTCCCCCTCTTTTATTTCTTTTTTGATGTCTATACGGCTCGGAGTGGTGCCGAGTTAAAAGAGAGGAAAGGGTGGGTTACCTACCGAGGTACCCCTGGTAGGGGACTTTTCATTCCTTACTCTCAGTCCTTTAAAGGCTTTAAGAATGCCTATTTTAAAGTGGCTTCTCGTCCTGATTCCCTCCCCTGGTTTGGCAAGGAGCTGCTGGATGATGGGAACCTATTATGCCACTTCGAGTTGTATTGGACGCGAAAACACTATCGACGTCGTCCAAAACACTACGCCACTCCTTTGTCCGCGCTTTCCAGAGCTGAGAAATTCGCGGTGCGGATTTTAATCGAGTATACTGACGATTACGGCGTCATCGACTTAAGTCGGATAGTAAATAAGTTTGGAGATGATGCTATTTATGAGTTTGGTATGTATGTCGAGTTTTTTATTTATTTTTGACAATATTCTCTTTTTGGTACTCTTTGACAATGCACTTTCTGATTTTCAGTTGGCATGACGTCGGCTGAATATAAGAAGTATCTACCCAAGCGAGCTGGCAAGGGCAAGTCGCGAGAGGCTGCCCCTCCTGAACCAGAAGCGTCAAAGCGACGGCGGATAGACATCATCTTGGGGGAGGACCCACCTGCTGACGAGGTGGTTCCTATTGATATTTCTCCCCCATCACCAAGTCCAGCTGCGATTCCTGCTTCCCAGGGGACCCAGGGGACCCTCCTCAGTTTGGAGCCAGGGGAGCTGTGGAAGTCAGGTGTTTCTGACCGTCTCAGGGCAGCTTTGAAACCTCCCCCTAGTCTCTTTCTGGATTCTGGCCTGACTTCTTCTGTGAGGGTCATGCTGAAGCGGATGGAGGAGGACGCCTTAAAGACGACCTCATTGATCCAGATATTTCAGGACCTCCTCCAGAATCTGGACCAGGCGAATGCGGCCAAGTCATCCCTTACTGCTAAGGTCGTGGAGTTAGAGCGATCTAAGTCCACCCTGGAGGTTAAATTTGGGGAGCTGCAGAAGGAGGCGGACATGGCGAAGGAAGACCTGCGCCTGGCCAACTCTAAGGTCGGTGAGCTGAGCGCCGAGAAAGAAGCCCTTACCAAGTCTTTAGGAGATAAAGACGTCCAACTTCAGGCGCTTCAGACTCAGCTCGATCAAAAGACTGCCGATTTTGAAGAGGCCAGGAACGTGGTAGTTAACGCGGCCGTCCAAGCTTTTGACAACGCCATTGCTCAGGCCCGAGTTCTTAACCCAGGGCTCATCGAAGAGGGCATGGACGTGTCTTACGAAGTAAAGGACGGCGTCATTGTTCCGGGTTCTCCTGGTTCCGAGGAAGAGGCCGAGGCTAGGACCCCTTAATTTCAATTTCTGTAATATTTTGTAATCATTGCCGTTTTCGGCTTAGCTTTCATTGTTATAAACAAACTTTGGTTAATCCGAGCTCGTCAAATTTTACCATATTGGTTTCATTTCTATTTACCTTTATGGCTTGCGAGTCACTGATGACCGATCTAAAAAATGTTAATTTCTTTTCGAAGGTTCATTTCTTTAACGATCGTGACATACATGTCGGAATCATAAATGGAGGCGTTTTAAAAACAACTGCTCATTTATTCATAATAAGAATGTTTACAAATCCGAGCTTTACAGCCCGCTTATTTGCTTTAAAATCAAATCAAGTACTGTCCGAGCTCCATGGCTCGTTTTATTTATGTGGACTAGAGTCTAGTACTTTGACCATGTCTTCACACCTAACTGTAATAGGTTTTCAGCTTGTCAGCATTCCAAGTTCTTTTTACTGGCTTCTTTGATAGAGTTTCCAGAGTGTAGGCTCCCTTTCCGAGATTATCCTTGACCCTATAAGGGCCTTCCCAATTTGCTGCGAGCTTTCCATCTTTGGCATTCTTGTTGCCGATGTCGGCTCTTCTCAAAACTAGGTCGCCACTCTGAAATGACCGAGGTCTTACTTTCTTATTAAACCTAGCCGTAACTAGGCGCTTGGCCATCATATTTTTGTATCTGGCGTTCTCCCTGCACTCATCCAACAGGTCGAGCTCAATCAACAATGCTTCATCATTTTGTCCCTCAGTGCCTTGCAGTCTTTGGGCCCTTCTCCAGGACGGTTCTCCGATCTCAACCGGAATCATTGCTTCGCAACCGTATGTTAGCCTGAAGGGGGTTTCTTCTGTTGCGGATTGAACACTTGTTCTGTATCCCCATAAGACTAGGTGTAATTGCTGTACCCAGTTTCCTTTGGCCTCGTCAAGCCTTTTCTTGAGTCCGTTGATTATTACCTTGTTGGCAGACTCGGCTTGTCCGTTGGTCTGGGGATGTTCCACTGAGGCGAAACGGTGTTTTATTTTGAAGTCGGTCATGAGTTCTTGGAATTTCTTGTCAATGAATTGAGTTCCGTTGTCGGTTACAATTTCTGCAGGGATTCCAAACCGACTTACCAGATTCCTTTCGAAGAAGCGGCGTATCCTGGCCGAGGTGATGGTGGCCAGGGGTTCAGCCTCAATCCATTTGGTGAAGTAGTCGACCGCGACTATCAGCCACTTTAGTTGTCCTTCAGCAGCAGCAAAGGGTCCTAAGAGGTCCATTCCCCATTTAAAAAATGGCCAAGGTGCCGTTATGGTCTGCAATTCCTCTGGGGGTGCATGAATTATCAGTGCATGCTTCTGACACTGCTCACATCGCTGAACATGTTCCATGGCGTCGGCCGCCATTGTTGGCCAGTAATACCCAGCTCTTAACGCCTTCTTAGCCAATGCTTTGCCCCCCATGTGATGTCCGTTGATGCCTTCATGGATCTCGGATAACACATATTCAACTTCGTTTTTATCAAGGCACTTCAGCATGGGTGCATAGAAACCCTTTTTGTAAAGTTGACCCTCTACTATAGTGAAGCAAGCCGAGTTCCTGACCAGCTTTTTTGCCTCTTTAGTATCTTCTGGCAGGGTTCCTTTTTCAAGGTAAGCCACGATTGGTCTCCTCCAATCTTCAGTGTCGGTAGTTATCATTAGGACGCATGTTGGTTCCAAAATGCTTTGCTGAATAACGGTGCGGTGGTTACCGGGTCCTTTTGAGCTTGCTAGTTTGGACAGAATGTCGGCCCTACTATTCTCATTTCGAGGGATGTACTGGATCATTACCTCGTCGAACTCGGCAAACAATTCCTTGACTCTTTGGAGGTACTTCATCATGAGGGGGCCCTTGGCTTACTTTCCCTCAACTTGGGAAGTAACGACTTGAGAATCGCTCATGATTTTGACTCTCTTTGCTCCGTGCTCTCTCACCTGCATAATCCCAGCAATAAACGCCTCATACTCGGCTTGGTTGTTTGAGGTTGGAAATGCCAGGTGGAGCGAATGCTCAATTGATACTCCTTCCGGGCTTTCGATGATTACTCCCGCGCCGCTTCCTTTAGAATTTGAGGATCCGTCCACATACACTGTCCAGAGATCCTCTTCCGACTTCTCCTGTTCATTGCCCGGGGTGAGCTCCAAGATGAAGTCGGCAAGTGCCTGTGACTTTATTGCTGGCCGAGGTTCGTACGTCAAATCAAACTCGGATAGCTCGACAGCCCAATTAATCATCCTTCCTGCCAGGTCAGGCTTATGTAGTATATGCCTGATAGGCTGGTTTGTCCGCACTATGATCCGGTGGCTTTGGAAGTAAGGTCGGAGCCTTCTTGCCGTTGTCAGTAAAGCAAATGCCACTTTTTCTAGCTTCTGGTATCGGAGTTCTGGTCCCTGCAATGTACGTCCAACGAAATAGATTGGGTGCTGGTGATTATCCGTTTCCCGGACCAAGACGGCGCTGATAGCTTCCTCCCCCACAGACAGGTACAGGACCAGCGTCTCTCCGGGTTCTGGTTTTGTTAGTACGGGAGGGGTAGCCAAGCAAACTTTGATGTTGTCGAATGCTTTTTTGCACTCTTCCCCCCAACCGAATTCTGCCTCCTTCTTGAGGAGCTTAAAGAACGGCAGTGCCTTCTCTGCTGATTTTGGGAGGAATCTAGTCAAGGCGGCAAGGCGGCCTGTAAGTTGCTGGACCTCCCTTTTATTTTCTGGCTGCTTCATTTCCAATACCGCCCTACATTTGTCGGGATTTGCCTCGATTCCTCGGTTTGTAAGCATGAACCCCAGGAATTTCCCAGCTGGTACTCCAAATGCGCATTTGGCTGGGTTCAGCCTGATCTTCCGAGTTCTTAATTGCTCGAAAGTTTCTCCGAGGTCAGCGATGTGCGCTGAAGTGCTTATTGATTTGACGATCATATCGTCAATGTAGACCTCCAGGTTTCTTCCGATCTGAGTCTGGAAGACTCGGTTCATCATCCTTTGATAAGTGGCCCCAGCGTTTTTGAGGCCAAATGGCATAACATTATAACAGAAATTTCCTTTTTCCGAAATAAAAGCCGTCTTATCATGGTCATCTGGGTGAAGGGGAATTTGATTATACCCTGAGTACGCGTCCATAAATGAAAGCAACTGGAAGCCAGATGAGTTGTCCACTGGAGTTGTCCATATTGGTCGATATTGGGCAATGGGTAGGAATCCTTTGGGCAGACCTTGTTTAGGTCTGTGTAATCGACACAAATTCTCCATTTTCCGCTTGGTTTTTTGACCATTACTACATTTGACAGCCAGGTAGTATACTGTATTTCACGAATGAATCCGGCCTCCAAGAGCTCGTCCACATGTTCGTTTAGAGCCTGTCGTCTGTCTATCCCAATCTTTCTTTTCTTTTGGGATACCGGCTTTGCTCCCGGATACATCGATAGCCTGTGGCAGCAAAAGGCTGGATCAATTCCAGGAATCTCGGAGGCCTTCCAAGCAAATACGTCGGAATTGGTCTTTAGGAATGCTACGAGTTCGTTTTGAAACTCTAGCTCCAGAGACTTTCCGACCTTGGTGTAGCCTTGGCCGTCACCGCGGATCTCGACTTCTTGTAATTCGCCCTCAGGTTGTGGTCGAGGCGATTGAAGCTCCTCTCGCATGTCGAGCTCGACCAGGTTGACCTCTCTGTCTGTCGACCTGAAAACTCGGTGGCTTGATCCTTCCCCCCTTGTCCGGGGAGGAGATGCCGGGTCCCCGTGATGGGCCCGAATTGTCCTGAAAACTCGGTGGCTTGATTGGGTCCCCCCGAATTGTCTCATAATAACACTCCCTTGACTCTCTTTGATCTCCAGGAATTGTGATTATTTCGAGGTTGGGCCCTGGCATTTTCATGAGTTGGTGCTTGGTGGATATCATCATGTCCCAATCGTGAATAGTAGGACGACCAATGATTACGTTATAAGAGGAGGAAGTGTCCACTACCACAAACCGAACTCTCTCCGTACGGAAGGAATCCTTCGTGCCGAGGGTCAGTTTGAGGTCGATGTAACCTTTTGGTGGGGATGGTGCTCCGTTGAAGCCAAGGAGCTCGGTAACACATGGCTTTAGGTCCTTTTCATCCAAATTCATCCTCTTGAAGGCGTCCCAGAGGATTATATCTGCACAGCTTCCGTGGTCAAGGAAGATTCTCCTGACTCGGCAATTGACTAGCACTCCAGTGACTACCAATCCGTCAGTATGTCCTGGCACGACCCTTGCCAGCTCTGCTCTGGTGAAGTATATCGGAGGGGGTTCGGGTTCATCGAGGTTTGGCTTAAAAGTTGGCCGGTCTCTAATGGACATGACCTCTTTTAAGTATTTCCTTCGGGCGTTCGCCGAGTCTCCTCCGCCACCCAATCCCCCACTGATCACATTGCATTCAAATTCTGCTTCAGGAAAAGTCTCCGCTCTGTCGTCGACTTCCTTGCCCTTGGCGTTGCGGTCTTGCCTCTGGTCTCTTTTGTCTCCCCGCCTCGGACTTCGGCTTCGGCTTCGGCTTTTTTGTCTGGGTTTGTTGTTCTTCTTACCTTGCGTACGAATTATGTACTGTTTTAACTTTCCTTCTCTGACGTGTTTTTCAATCGCGTCTCGAAGGTCCCAGCAGTCATCCGTGATGTGGCCGTTTTGGTCATGGAAGGCGCAATATTTGCTTTTGTCCAATCCGCTCTTTGCCCTAAGGGGGCGAGGTCGGTCGACGTTTCTCATCTCGGTCTGGGCTACTTCCCGCCAGATCCTGGATCTGGGCACGTTTAATGGTGTATAGTCCTCAAACTTCGTTCTGGGAGAACGATCTTCCGTCTTCTTCTCGCGAGTGTCGTTCCCTTTTTTGGACCCCTTGTGGTCCCGATCTCTACCGTTCTTCTTATTTGGGCTTCTTCTGGATGGGCTCCGCCCACGAGAGTCGACGTATGCCTGCTGCATATCCTCCACGTCGATGTATTTGTCGGACCTACGTCGGAATTCTTCGAGGTCATTGACCGGGTTCTTGTAGATCGACCTTGCGAGGGGGGAGTCGCCATCTAATCCAGAAATGATTAGATGGAGGTGCACAGCTTCAGTGAGACCGCGGACCTTCAGTGCTGCATCTTTGAACCTATCAAGGTATTTCCTTAATGATTCATTGTCTTTCTGACGAATTCTTCCTAGCGCGTAAGCCGGCATGGGATGCACCTTGCTGGTTGCGAAGTTTAGGCGGAAAGTTCGCGCTAAATCTTCGAACGAGTCAATTGAGTTTTTGGGCAACCTGGTGATCCAGGTCATTGCCTGTCCCGTTAGGGTTGTTGCGAAAATTCTGGCCTTGATGGGTCCTGTAATCCCATTAAACAGCATTTCGGTTTTGAAGGCCTCCAAGTGGGCTTCTGGGTCTTGGCTCCCATCATACGGAGGTATTCTGGTGCTCTTGAACCTTGGGGGGATGGCCAGGTTCATTAATCTTTCCGTAAACGGGCTGTCGTTAGCTTCATCGTCGTTCAGATAATTTTGGTTGTTGGTGGCAATGTTCTGGCCTCCTACCTCTTGCTGATTGCCGAGGTGTTGAGACAGGGTTTCCAGGACGTTGACTTCAGGAGCGGACGTGTTATGGGGTTGGGCGGCTCCATTACCAGCAGTAGCATTTCCACCTATGTTTTGGTGCTGGTTCCCTCCGTCCTGAGCCTGTGGCCCGCTTCCGGTTCCACCTTGAGCGGTCCGGTTTCGTAGTTCAGCCTCCAGCGTGGCCATTCTCTCAGCATCTAGTCGTTGTTGTGTTAGGAATCTGTTTTCCATTTCCTGCATCCGCTGGAGGATTGCTCCCATTGCCATCGAAGTTACATTCGGTGGCTCGGGTTGACGATTCACAGTCGTTGTGTTTCCAATCGGTGGTCTAGGAGGCGGCCTCTGTGATCCGACCTCTTCGACTTGCACGTCCACCAGAACCGGGCTAGCGGAAGCCTGGAGCTGCTCCAAACCAGACATTTGGGATGGCCCCTGAGCATTGCCCGACGTGGATCTTGTGTTGGTCATGGTGTTATGGGAATCGAAATTTACCGAGTTCCCACAGACGGCGCCAATGTTAGGTCCGAGGTAGACCGTATTGCTATACCGGATGGTATGCGCTCAGAGATGATGTATATGCCCAATTTACTAGGCTATATGCCGAGGTCCCAATCACTGCGCACCAGCAATAGGCTTTATAACCAGGGGGTGGTGTGTGTGCACAATGAGTGGAATAAGCTAGGCGATTCAGAGG
>JAVKPL010011902.1:0-54095 GCA_032173675.1 Gastrolobium villosum | reverse complement strand
TCAAAAAACTTCACTATATCAATTTCTTTTGCATTTATTTTATTCATCCATTTTCGACGGAATCCATTTTCTATCAAAAACCTTTACAAAATCCATTTCTTTTGCATTTATTTTATTCATCCATTTTCGACGAAATTCATTTTCCGTCAAAAATCTTCGACGGAATCCATTTTCCGTCGAAAAACTTCACAAAATCAATTTCTTTTGCATTTATTTTATTGATCAGTTTTCGACGGAATCCATTTTCCGTCGAAAAACTTCACAAAATCAATTTCTTTTGCATTTATTTTACTCATCAGTTTTCGACGAAATTCTTTTTCCTTCGAAAAACTTCACAAAATGAATTTCTTTTGCAATTTATTTTATTCATCCGTTTTCGACGGAATTCGTTTTCCGTCAAAAATCTTCGACGAAATCCATTTTCGTCGAAAAACTTCAGAAAATCAATTTCTTTTGCATTTATTTTATTCATCCATTTTCGACGGAATCCGTTTTTCGTCAAAAAACTTCACAATATCAATTTATTTTGCATTTATTTTATTCATCCATTTTCGACGGAATCCGTTTTCCGTCCAAAAACGTCAGAAAATCAATTTCTTTTGCATTTATTTTATTCATCCATTTTCGATGGAATCCATTTTCCATCGAAAAACTTCAGAAAATCAATTTCTTTTGCATTTATTTTATTCATCAGTTTTCGACGGAATTCGTTTTCCGTCGAAAAACTTCACAAAATGAATTTCTTTTGCAATTTATTTTATTCATCCGTATTCGATGGAATTCGTTTTCGGTCAAAAATCTTCGACGAAATCCATTTTCGTCGAAAAACTTCACAAAATCAATTTCTTTTGCATTTATTTTTTTCATCCATTTTCAACGGAATCCGTTTTTCGTCAAAAAACTTCACAATATCAATTTCTTTTGCTTTTATTTTATTCTTCCATTTTCGATGGAATCCATTTTCCGCCAAAAATCTTCGACGGAATCCATTTTCCGTCGAAAAACTTCACAAAATCAATTACTTTTGCATTTATTTTATTCATCAGTTTTCGACGGAATTCTTTTTCCATCAAAAATCTTCGATGAAGTCCATTTTCGTCGAAAAACTTCACAAAATCAATTTCTTTTGCATTTATTTTATTCATCCATTTTCGACGGAATCCGTTTTCCGTCCAAAAACTTCACAAAATCAATTTCTTTTGCATTTATTTTATTCATCCATTTTCGACGGAATCCGTTTTCCGTCCAAAAACATCACAAAATGAATTTCTTTTGCAATTTATTTTATTCATCCGTTTTCGACGGAATTCGTTTTCCTTCAAAAATCTTCGACGAAATCCATTTTCGTCGAAAAACTTCACAAAATCAATTTCTTTTGCATTTATTTTATTCATCCATTTTCGACGGAATCCGTTTTTCGTCAAAAAACTTCACAATATCAATTTCTTTTGGTTTTATTTTATTCATCCATTTTCGATGGAATCCATTTTCCGTCAAAAATCTTCGACGAAATCCATTTTCCGTCAAAAAACTTTACAAAATCAATTTCTTTTGCATTTATTTTATTCATCAGTTTTCGACGGAATCCGTTTTCCGTCGAAAAACTTCACAAAATCAATTTCTTTTGCATTTATTTTATTCATCAGTTTTCGACGAAATTCTTTTTCCGTCGAAAAACTTCACAAAATCAATTTCTTTTGCAATTATTTTATTCATAAGCTTTCGTCGGAATTCGTTTTCCATCGAAAAACTTCACAAAATGAATTTCTTTTGCAATTTAATTTATTCATCCATTTTCAACGGAATTCGTTTTCCGTCAAAAATCTTCGACGAAGTCCATTTTCGTCGAAAAACTTCACAAAATGAATTTCTTTTGCATTTGTTTTATTCATTAGTTTTTGACGGAATCCATTTTCCATCGAAAAACTTCACAAAATCAATTTCTTTTGCATTTGTTTTATTCATCAGTTTTCGATGGAATTCGTTTTCCGTCGAAAAACTTCACAAAATGAATTTCTTTTGCAATTTATTTTATTCATCCATTTTCGACGGAATTCGTTTTCCGTCAAAACTCTTCGACGAAATCCATTTTCGTCGAACAACTTCACAAAATCATTTGCTTTTGCATTTATTTTATTCATCCATTTTCAACGGAATCCGTTTCCCGTCAAAAAACTTCACAATATCAATTTCTTTTGCATTTATTTTATTCATCCATTTTCGACTGAATCCATTTTCTGTCAAAAAACTTCACAAAATCAATTTCTTTTGCATTTATTTTATTCATCAGTTTTCGACGGAATCCATTTTCCGTCTAAAAAACTTCACAAAATCAATTTCTTTTGCAATTATTTTATTCATCAGTTTTCGACGTAATTCTTTTTCTGTCGAAAAACTTCACAAAATGAATATCTTTTGCAACTTATTTTATTCATCCGTTTTCGACGGAATTCGTTTTCCGTCAAAAATCTTCGACGAAATCCATTTTCGTCGAAAAACTTCACAAAATCAATTTCTTTTGCATTTATTTTATTCATCAGTTTTCGACGAAATCCATTTTCGTTGAAAAACATCACAAAAACAATTTCTTTTGCATTTATTTTATTCATCCATTTTCGACGGAATCCGTTTTCTGTCAAAAAACTTCACAATATCAATTTCTTTTGCTTTTATTTTATTCATCCATTTTCGACGGAATCCATTTTCCATCAAAAAACATCACAAAATCAATTTCTTTTGCATTTATTTTGTGCATCAGATTTCGACGGAATTCGTTTTCCGTCGAAAAACTTCACAAAATGAATTTCTTTTGCAATTTATTTTATTCATCCGTTTTCTGTCAAAAATCTTCGACGAAATCCATTTTCATCGAAAAACTTCACAAAATAAATTTCTTTTGCATTTATTTTATTCATCCATTTTCGACGGAAACCGTTTTCCGTCAAAAAACTTCACAATATCAATTTCTTTTGCTTTTATTTTATTCATCCATTTCGATGGAATCCGTTTTCTGTCAAAAAACATCACAAAATCAATTTCTTTTGCATTTATTTTATTCATCAGTTTTCGACGGAATCCATTTTCCGTCTAAAAACTTCACAAAATCAATTTCTTTTGCAATTATTTTATTCATCAGTTTCGACGAAATTCTTTTTCCGTCGAAAAACTTCACAAAATGAATTTCTTTTGCAACTTATTTTATTCATCCGTTTTCGACGGAATTCGTTTTCTGTCAAAAATCTTCGACGAAATCCATTTTCGTCGAAAATCTTCACAAAATCAATTTCTTTTGCATTTATTTTATTCATCCATTTTCGACGGAGTCCTTTTTCTGTCAAAAAAGTTCACAATATCAATTTCTTTTGCATTTATTTTATTCATCCATTTTCGACGGAATCCATTTTCCGTCGAAAAACTTCACAAAATCAATTTCTTTTGCATTTATTTTATTCATCAGTTTTCGACGAAATTCTTTTTCCGTCGAAAAACTTCACAAAATCAATTTCTTTTGCAATTATTTTATTCATCAGCTTTCGTCGGAATTCGTTTTCCGTCGAAAAACTTCGCAAAATGAATTTCTTTTGCAATTTATTTTATTCATCCATTTTTGACGGAATTCGTTTTCCGTCAAAAATCTTCGACTAAGTCCATTTTCGTCGAAAAACTTCACAAAATGAATTTCTTTTGCATTTGTTTTATTCATCAGTTTTTGACGGAATCCATTTTCCATCGAAAAACTTCACAAAATCAATCTCTTTTGCATTTGTTTTATTCATCAGTTTTCGACGGAATTCGTTTTCCGTCGAAAAACTTCACCAAATGAATTTCTTTTGCAATTTATTTTATTCTTCCATTTTCGACGGAATTCGTTTTTCGTAAAAACTCTTCGACGAAATCCGTTTTCGTCGAAAAACTTCACAAAATCAATTTCTTTTGCATTTATTTTATTCATCAGTTTTCGACGGAATCCATTTTCCGTCGAAAAACTTCACAAAATCAATTTCTTTTGCATTTATTTTATTCATCAGTTTTCGACGGAATCCATTTTCCGTCTAAAAACTTCACAAAATCAATTTCTTTTGCAATTATTTTATTCATCAGTTTGCGACGAAATTCTTTTTCCGTCGAAAAACTTCACAAAATGAATTTCTTTTGCAACTTATTTTATTCGTACGTTTTCGACGGAATTCGCTTTCCGTCAAAAATCTTCGACGAAATCCATTTTCGTTGAAAAACATCACAAAATCAATTTCTTTTGCATTTATTTTATTCATCCATTTTCGACGGAATCCGTTTTCTGTCAAAAAACTTCACAATATCAATTTCTTTTGCTTTTATTTTATTCATCCATTTTCGACGGAATCCATTTTCCATCGAAAAACTTCACAAAATCAATTTCTTTTGCATTTATTTTATTCATCCATTTTCGACGGAATCCATTTTCCGTAGAAAATCTTCGACGGAAACCATTTTCCGTCGATAAACTTCACAAAATCAATTTCTTTTGCATTAATTTTATTCATCAGTTTTCGACGGAATCCATTTTCCGTCAAAAAACCTTACAAAATCAATTTCTTTTGCATTTATTTTACTCATCAGTTTTCGACGTAATCCATTTTCCGTCGAAAAACTTCACAAAATCAATTTCTTTTGCATTTATTTTATTCATCAGTTTTCGACGAAATTCTTTTTCCGTCGAAAAACTTCACAAAATCAATTTCTTTTGCAATTATTTTATTCATCAGCTTTCGACGGAATTCGTTTTCCGTCGAAAAACTTCACAAAATGAATTTCTTTTGCAATTTATTTTATTCATCCATTTTCGACGGAATTCGTTTTCCGTCAAAAATCTTCGACTAAGTCCATTTTTGTCGAAAAACTTCACAAAATGAATTTCTTTTGCATTTGTTTTATTCATCAGTTTTTGACGGAATCCATTTTCCATCGAAAAACTTCACAAAATCAATTTCTTTTGCATTTGTTTTATTCATCAGTTTTCGACGGAATTCGTTTTCCGTCGAAAAACTTCACAAAATGAATTTCTTTTGCAATTTATTTTATTCATCCGTTTTCGACGGAATTCGTTTTCCGTCAAAACTCTTCGACGAAATCCATTTTCGTCGAACAACTTCACAAAATCATTTGCTTTTGCATTTATTTTATTCATCCATTTTCGACGGAATCCGCTTTCTGTCAAAAAACTTCACAATATCAATTTCTTTTGCATTTATTTTATTCATCCATTTTCGACGGAATCCATTTTCTGTCCAAAAACTTCACAATATCAATTTCTTTTGCATTTATTTTATTCAACCATTTTCGACGGAATCCATTTTCCATCGAAAAACTTAACAAAAATTTCTTTTGCAATTTATTTTATTCATCCGTTTTCTGTCAAAAATCTTCGACGAAATCCATTTTCATCGAAAAACTTCACAAAATAAATTTCTTTTGCATTTATTTTATTCATCCAATTTCGACGGAAACCGTTTTCCGTCAAAAAACTTCACAATATCAATTTCTTTTGCTTTTATTTTATTCATCCATTTCGATGGAATCCGTTTTCTGTCAAAAAACATCACAAAATCAATTTCTTTTGCATTTATTTTATTCATCAATTTTCGACGGAATCCATTTTCCGTCTAAAAACTTCACAAAATCAATTTCTTTTGCAATTATTTTATTCATCAGTTTCGACGAAATTCTTTTTCCGTCGAAAAACTTCACAAAATGAATTTCTTTTGCAACTTATTTTATTCATCCGTTTTCGACGGAATTCGTTTTCTGTCAAAAATCTTCGACGAAATCCATTTTCGTCGAAAATCTTCACAAAATCAATTTCTTTTGCATTTATTTTATTCATCCATTTTCGACGGAATCCGTTTTCTGTCAAAAAACTTCACAATATCAATTTCTTTTGCATTTATTTTATTCATCCATTTTCGACGGAATCCCTTTTCTGTCCAAAAACTTCACAATATCAATTTCTTTTGCATTTATTTTATTCAACCATTTTCGACGGAATCCATTTTCCATCGAAAAACTTAACAAAAATTTCTTTTGCAATTTATTTTATTCATCCGTTTTCTGTCAAAAATCTTCGACGAAATCCATTTTCATCGAAAAACTTCACAAAATAAATTTCTTTTGCATTTATTTTATTCATCCAATTTCGACGGAAACCGTTTTCCGTCAAAAAACTTCACAATATCAATTTCTTTTGCTTTTATTTTATTCATCCATTTCGATGGAATCCGTTTTCTGTCAAAAAACATCACAAAATCAATTTCTTTTGCATTTATTTTATTCATCAATTTTCGACGGAATCCATTTTCCGTCTAAAAACTTCACAAAATCAATTTCTTTTGCAATTATTTTATTCATCAGTTTCGACGAAATTCTTTTTCCGACGAAAAACTTCACAAAATGAATTTCTTTCGTAACTTATTTTATTCATCTGTTTTCGACGGAATTCGTTTTCCGTCAAAAATCTTCGACGAAATCAATTTTCGTCGAAAATCTTCACAAAATCAATTTCTTTTACATTTATTTTATTAATCCGTTTTCGACGGAATACGTTTTCTGTCAAAAAACTTCACAATATCAATTTCTTTTGCATTTATGTTATTCATCCATTTTCGACTGAATCCATTTTCTGTCAAAAAACTTCACAAAATCAATTTCTTTTGCATTTATTTTATTCATCAGTTTTCGACGGAATCCATTTTCCGTCTAAAAAACTTCACAAAATCAATTTCTTTTGCAATTATTTTATTCATCAGTTTTCGACGTAATTCTTTTTCTGTCGAAAAACTTCACAAAATGAATATCTTTTGCAACTTATTTTATTCATCCGTTTTCGACGGAATTCGTTTTCCGTCAAAAATCTTCGACGAAATCCATTTTCGTCGAAAAACTTCACAAAATCAATTTCTTTTGCATTTATTTTATTCATCCATTTTCGACGGAATCCGTTTTCTGTCAAAAAACTTCACAATATCAATTTCTTTTGCATTTATTTTATTCATCCATTTTCGACAGAATCCATTTTCTGTCCAAAAACTTCACAATATCAATTTCTTTTGCATTTATTTTATTCATCCATTTTCGACGGAATCCATTTTCCATCGAAAAACTTCACAAAATCAATTTCTTTTGCATTTATTTTATTCATCAGATTTCGACGGAATCCATTTTCCATCGAAAAACTTCACAAAATGAATTTCTTTTGCAATTTATTTTATTCATCCATTTTCTGTCAAAAATCTTCGACGAAATCCATTTTCATCGAAAAACTTCACAAAATAAATTTCTTTTGCATTTATTTTATTCATCCATTTTCGACGGAAACCGTTTTCCGTCAAAAACTTCACAATATCAATTTCTTTTGCTTTTATTTTATTCATCCATTTCGATGGAATCCGTTTTCTGTCAAAAAACATCACAAAATCAATTTCTTTTGCATTTATTTTATTCATCAGTTTTCGACGGAATCCATTTTCCGTCTAAAAACTTCACAAAATCATTTTCTTTTGCAATTATTTTATTCATCAGTTTCGACGAAATTCTTTTTCCGTCGAAAAACTTCACAAAATGAATTTCTTTTGCAACTTATTTTATTCATCTGTTTTCGACGGAATTCGTTTTCTGTCAAAAATCTTCGACGAAATCCATTTTCGTCGAAAATCTTCACAAAATCAATTTCTTTTGCATTTATTTTATTCATCCATTTTCGACGGAATCCGTTTTCTGTCAAAAAACTTCACAATAACAATTTCTTTTGCATTTATTTTATTCATCCATTTTCGACTGAATCCATTTTCTGTCAAAAAACTTCACAAAATCAATTTCTTTTGCATTTATTTTATTCATCAGTTTTCGACGGAATCCATTTTCTGTCTAAAAAACTTCACAAAATCAATTTCTTTTGCAATTATTTTATTCATCAGTTTTCGACGTAATTATTTTTCTGTCGAAAAACTTCACAAAATGAATATCTTTTGCAACTTATTTTATTCATCCGTTTTCGACGGAATTCGTTTTCCGTCAAAAATCTTCGACGAAATCCATTTTCGTCGAAAAACTTCACAAAATCAATTTCTTTTGCATTTATTTTATTCATCCATTTTCGACGGAATCCGTTTTCTGTCAAAAAACTTCACAATATCAATTTCTTTTGCATTTATTTTATTCATCCATTTTCGACAGAATCCATTTTCTGTCCAAAAACTTCACAATATCAATTTCTTTTGCATTTATTTTATTCATCCATTTTCGACGGAATCCATTTTCCATCGAAAAACTTCACAAAATCTATTTCTTTTGCATTTATTTTATTCATCAGATTTCGACCGAATCCATTTTCCGTCGAAAAACTTCACAAAATGAATTTCTTTTGCAATTTATTTTATTCATCCATTTTCTGTCAAAAATCTTCGACGAAATCCATTTTCATCGAAAAACTTCACAAAATAAATTTCTTTTGCATTTATTTTATTCATCCATTTTCGACGGAAACCGTTTTCCGTCAAAAACTTCACAATATCAATTTCTTTTGCTTTTATTTTATTCATCCATTTCGATGGAATCCGTTTTCTGTCAAAAAACATCACAAAATCAATTTCTTTTGCATTTATTTTATTCATCAGTTTTCGACGGAATCCATTTTCCGTCTAAAAACTTCACAAAATCAATTTCTTTTGCAATTATTTTATTCATCAGTTTCAACGAAATTCTTTTTCCGTCGAAAAACTTCACAAAATGAATTTCTTTTGCAACTTATTTTATTCATCCGTTTTCGACGGAATTCGTTTTCTGTCAAAAATCTTTGACGAAATCCATTTTCGTCGAAAATCTTCACAAAATCAATTTCTTTTGCATTTATTTTATTCATCCATTTTCGACGGAGTCCTTTTTCTGTCAAAAAAGTTCACAATATCAATTTCTTTTGCATTTATTTTATTCATCCATTTTCGACGGAATCCATTTTCCGTCGAAAAACTTCACAAAATCAATTTCTTTTGCATTTATTTTATTCATCAGTTTTCGACGAAATTCTTTTTCCGTCGAAAAACTTCACAAAATCAATTTCTTTTGCAATTATTTTATTCACCAGCTTTCGTCGGAATTCGTTTTCCGTCGAAAAACTTCACTAAATGAATTTCTTTTGCAACTTATTTTATTCATCCGTTTTCGACGGAATTCGTTTTCTGTCAAAAATCTTCGACGAAATCCATTTTCGTCGAAAATCTTCACAAAATCAATTTCTTTTGCATTTATTTTATTCATCCATTTCGACGGAATCCGTTTTCTGTCAAAAAACTTCACAATATCAATTTCTTTTGCATTTATTTTATTCATCCATTTTCGACGGAATCCCTTTTCTGTCCAAAAACTTCACAATATCAATTTCTTTTGCATTTATTTTATTCAACCATTTTCGACGGAATCCATTTTCCATCGAAAAACTTAACAAAAATTTCTTTTGCAATTTATTTTATTCATCCGTTTTCTGTCAAAAATCTTCGACGAAATCCATTTTCATCGAAAAACTTCACAAAATAAATTTCTTTTGCATTTATTTTATTCATCCAATTTCGACGGAAACCGTTTTCCGTCAAAAAACTTCACAATATCAATTTCTTTTGCTTTTATTTTATTCATCCATTTCGATGGAATCCGTTTTCTGTCAAAAAACATCACAAAATCAATTTCTTTTGCATTTATTTTATTCATCAATTTTCGACGGAATCCATTTTCCGTCTAAAAACTTCACAAAATCAATTTCTTTTGCAATTATTTTATTCATCAGTTTCGACGAAATTCTTTTTCCGTCGAAAAACTTCACAAAATGAATTTCTTTCGCAACTTATTTTATTCATCTGTTTTCGACGGAATTCGTTTTCTGTCAAAAATCTTCGACGAAATCCATTTTCGTCGAAAATCTTCACAAAATCAATTTCTTTTGCATTTATTTTATTCATCCATTTTCGACGGAATCCGTTTTCTGTCAAAAAACTTCACAATATCAATTTCTTTTGCATTTATGTTATTCATCCATTTTCGACTGAATCCATTTTCTGTCAAAAAACTTCACAAAATCAATTTCTGTTGCATTTATTTTATTCATCAGTTTACGACGGAATCCATTTTCCGTCTAAAAAACTTCACAAAATCAATTTCTTTTGCAATTATTTTATTCATCAGTTTTCGACGTAATTCTTTTTCTGTCGAAAAACTTCACAAAATGAATATCTTTTGCAACTTATTTTATTCATCCGTTTTCGACGGAATTCGTTTTCCGTCAAAAATCTTCGACGAAATCCATTTTCGTCGAAAAACTTCACAAAATCAATTTCTTTTGCATTTATTTTATTCATCCATTTTCGACGGAATCCGTTTTCTGTCAAAAAACTTCACAATATCAATTTCTTTTGCATTTATTTTATTCATCCATTTTCGACAGAATCCATTTTCTGTCCAAAAACTTCACAATATCAATTTCTTTTGCATTTATTTTATTCATCCATTTTCGACGGAATCCATTTTCCATCGAAAAACTTCACAAAATCTATTTCTTTTGCATTTATTTTATTCATCAAATTTCGACGGAATCCATTTTCCGTCGAAAAACTTCACAAAATGAATTTCTTTTGCAATTTATTTTATTCATCCATTTTCTGTCAAAAATCTTCGACGAAATCCATTTTCATCGAAAAACTTCACAAAATAAATTTCTTTTGCATTTATTTTATTCATCCATTTTCGACGGAAACCGTTTTCCGTCAAAAACTTCACAATATCAATTTCTTTTGCTTTTATTTTATTCATCCATTTCGATGGAATCCGTTTTCTGTCAAAAAACATCACAAAATCAATTTCTTTTGCATTTATTTTATTCATCCATTTTCGACGGAATCCATTTTCCGTCAAAAAACTTCACAAAATCATTTTCTTTTGCAATTATTTTATTCATCAGTTTCGACGAAATTCTTTTTCCGTCGAAAAACTTCACAAAATGAATTTCTTTCGCAACTTATTTTATTCATCTGTTTTCGACGGAATTCGTTTTCTGTCAAAAATCTTCGACGAAATCCATTTTCGTCGAAAATCTTCACAAAATCAATTTCTTTTGCATTTATTTTATTCATCCATTTTCGACGGAATCCGTTTTCTGTCAAAAAACTTCACAATATCAATTTCTTTTGCATTTATGTTATTCATCCATTTTCGACTGAATCCATTTTCTGTCAAAAAACTTCACAAAATCAATTTCTTTTGCATTTATTTTATTCATCAGTTTTCGACGGAATCCATTTTCTGTCTAAAAAACTTCACAAAATCAATTTCTTTTGCAATTATTTTATTCATCAGTTTTCGACGTAATTATTTTTCTGTCGAAAAACTTCACAAAATGAATATCTTTTGCAACTTATTTTATTCATCCGTTTTCGACGGAATTCGTTTTCCGTCAAAAATCTTCGACGAAATCCATTTTCGTCGAAAAACTTCACAAAATCAATTTCTTTTGCATTTATTTTATTCATCCATTTTCGACGGAATCCGTTTTCTGTCAAAAAACTTCACAATATCAATTTCTTTTGCATTTATTTTATTCATCCATTTTCGACAGAATCCATTTTCTGTCCAAAAACTTCACAATATCAATTTCTTTTGCATTTATTTTATTCATCCATTTTCGACGGAATCCATTTTCCATCGAAAAACTTCACAAAATCAATTTCTTTTGCATTTATTTTATTCATCAGATTTCGACGGAATCCATTTTCCATCGAAAAACTTCACAAAATGAATTTCTTTTGCAATTTATTTTATTCATCCATTTTCTGTCAAAAATCTTCGACGAAATCCATTTTCGTCGAAAAACTTCACAAAATAAATTTCTTTTGCATTTATTTTATTCATCCATTTTCGACGGAAACCGTTTTCCGTCAAAAACTTCACAATATCAATTTCTTTTGCTTTTATTTTATTCATCCATTTCGATGGAATCCGTTTTCTGTCAAAAAACATCACAAAATCAATTTCTTTTGCATTTATTTTATTCATCAGTTTTCGACGGAATCCATTTTCCGTCTAAAAACTTCACAAAATCAATTTCTTTTGCAATTATTTTATTCATCAGTTTCAACGAAATTCTTTTTCCGTCGAAAAACTTCACAAAATGAATTTCTTTTGCAACTTATTTTATTCATCCGTTTTCGACGGAATTCGTTTTCTGTCAAAAATCTTTGACGAAATCCATTTTCGTCGAAAATCTTCACAAAATCAATTTCTTTTGCATTTATTTTATTCATCCATTTTCGACGGAGTCCTTTTTCTGTCAAAAAAGTTCACAATATCAATTTCTTTTGCATTTATTTTATTCATCCATTTTCGACGGAATCCATTTTCCGTCGAAAAACTTCACAAAATCAATTTCTTTTGCATTTATTTTATTCATCAGTTTTCGACGAAATTCTTTTTCCGTCGAAAAACTTCACAAAATCAATTTCTTTTGCAATTATTTTATTCATCAGCTTTCGTCGGAATTCGTTTTCCGTCGAAAAACTTCACAAAATGAATTTCTTTTGCAATTTATTTTATTCATCCATTTTTGACGGAATTCGTTTTCCGTCAAAAATCTTCGACTAAGTCCATTTTCGTCGAAAAACATCACAAAATGAATTTCTTTTGCATTTGTTTTATTCATCAGTTTTTGACGGAATCCATTTTCCATCGAAAAACTTCACAAAATCAATCTCTTTTGCATTTGTTTTATTCATCAGTTTTCGACGGAATTCGTTTTCCGTCGAAAAACTTCACCAAATGAATTTCTTTTGCAATTTATTTTATTCATCCATTTTCGACGGAATTCGTTTTTCGTCAAAACTCTTCGACGAAATCCGTTTTCGTCGAAAAACTTCACAAAATCAATTTCTTTTGCATTTATTTTATTCATCAGTTTTCGACGGAATCCATTTTCCGTCGAAAAACTTCACAAAATCAATTTCTTTTGCATTTATTTTATTCATCAGTTTTCGACGGAATCCATTTTCCGTCTAAAAACTTCACAAAATCAATTTCTTTTGCAATTATTTTATTCATCAGTTTTCGACGAAATTCTTTTTCCGTCGAAAAACTTCACAAAATGAATTTCTTTTGCAACTTATTTTATTCGTACGTTTTCGACGGAATTCGCTTTCCGTCAAAAATCTTCGACGAAATCCATTTTCGTTGAAAAACATCACAAAATCAATTTCTTTTGCATTTATTTTATTCATCCATTTTCGACGGAATCCGTTTTCTGTCAAAAAACTTCACAATATCAATTTCTTTTGCTTTTATTTTATTCATCCATTTTCGACGGAATCCATTTTCCATCGAAAAACTTCACAAAATCAATTTCTTTTGCATTTATTTTATTCATCCATTTTCGACGGAATCCATTTTCCGTAGAAAATCTTCGACGGAAACCATTTTCCGTCGATAAACTTCACAAAATCAATTTCTTTTGCATTTATTTTATTCATCAGTTTTCGACGGAATCCATTTTCCGTCAAAAAACTTTACAAAATCAATTTCTTTTGCATTTATTTTACTCATCAATTTTCGACGGAATCCATTTTCCGTCGAAAAACTTCACAAAATCAATTTCTTTTGCATTTATTTTATTCATCAGTTTTCGACGAAATTCTTTTTCCGTCGAAAAACTTCACAAAATCAATTTCTTTTGCAATTATTTTATTCATCAGCTTTCGACGGAATTCGTTTTCCGTCCAAAAACTTCACAAAATGAATTTCTTTTGCAATTTATTTTATTCATCCATTTTCGACGGAATTCGTTTTCCGTCAAAAATCTTCGACTAAGTCCATTTTCGTCGAAAAACTTCACAAAATGAATTTCTTTTGCATTTGTTTTATTCATCAGTTTTTGACGGAATCCATTTTCCATCGAAAAACTTCACAAAATCAATTTCTTTTGCATTTGTTTTATTCATCAGTTTTCGACGGAATTCGTTTTCCGTCGAAAAACTTCACAAAATGAATTTCTTTTGCAATTTATTTTATTCATCCATTTTCGACGGAATTCGTTTTCCGTCAAAACTCTTCGACGAAATCCATTTTCGTCGAACAACTTCACAAAATCATTTGCTTTTGCATTTATTTTATTCATCCATTTTCGACGGAATCCGTTTTCTGTCAAAAAACTTCACAATATCAATTTCTTTTGCATTTATTTTATTCATCCATTTTCTGTCCAAAAACTTCACAATATCAATTTCTTTTGCATTTATTTTATTCAACCATTTTCGACGGAATCCATTTTCCATCGAAAAACTTAACAAAAATTTCTTTTGCAATTTATTTTATTCATCCGTTTTCTGTCAAAAATCTTCGACGAAATCCATTTTCATCGAAAAACTTCACAAAATAAATTTCTTTTGCATTTATTTTATTCATCCAATTTCGACGGAAACCGTTTTCCGTCAAAAAACTTCACAATATCAATTTCTTTTGCTTTTATTTTATTCATCCATTTCGATGGAATCCGTTTTCTGTCAAAAAACATCACAAAATCAATTTCTTTTGCATTTATTTTATTCATCAATTTTCGACGGAATCCATTTTCCGTCTAAAAACTTCACAAAATCAATTTCTTTTGCAATTATTTTATTCATCAGTTTCGACGAAATTCTTTTTCCGTCGAAAAACTTCACAAAATGAATTTCTTTTGCAACTTATTTTATTCATCCGTTTTCGACGGAATTCGTTTTCCGTCAAAAATCTTCACAAAATCAATTTCTTTTGCATTTATTTTATTCATCCATTTTCGACGGAAAACAAGTTCACAATATCAATTTCTTTTGCATTTATTTTATTCATCCATTTTCGAAATCCATTTTCCGTCGAAAAACTTCACAAAATCAATTTCTTTTGCATTTATTTTATTCATCAGTTTTCGACGAAATTCTTTTTCCGTCGAAAAACTTCACAAAATCAATTTCTTTTGCAATTATTTTATTCATCAGCTTTCGTCGGAATTCGTTTTCCGTCGAAAAACATCACAAAATGAATTTCTTTTGCAATTTATTTTATTCATCCATTTTTGACGGAATTCGTTTTCCTTCAAAAATCTTCGACTAAGTCCATTTTCGTCGAAAAACATCACAAAATGAATTTCTTTTGCATTTGTTTTATTCATCAGTTTTTGACGGAATACATTTCCATCAAAAAACTTCACAAAATCAATCTCTTTTGCATTTGTTTTATTCATCAGTTTTCGACGGAATTCGTTTTCCGTCGAAAAACTTCACCAAATGAATTTCTTTTGCAATTTATTTTATTCATCCATTTTCGACGGAATTCGATTTCCGTCCAAAATCTTCGTCTAAGTCCATTTTCGTCGAAAAACTTCACAAAATGAATTACTTTTGCATTTGTTTTATTCATCAGTTTTTGACGGAATCCATTTTCCATCGAAAAACTTCACAAAATCAATTTCTTTTGCATTTGTTTTATTCATCAGTTTTCGACGGAATTCGTTTTCCGTCGAAAAACTTCACAAAATGAATTTCTTTTGCAATTTATTTTATTCATCCGTTTTCGACGGAATTCGTTTTCCGTCAAAACTCTTCGACGAAATCCATTTTCGTCGAACAACTTCACAAAATCATTTGCTTTTGCATTTATTTTATTCATCCATTTTCGACGTAATCCGTTTTCTGTCAAAAAACTTCACAATATCAATTTCTTTTGCATTTATTTTATTCATCCATTTTCGACGGAATCCATTTTCTGTCCAAAAACTTCACAATATCAATTTCTTTTGCATTTATTTTATTCAACCATTTTCGACGGAATCCATTTTCCATCGAAAAACTTAACAAAAATTTCTTTTGCAATTTATTTTATTCATCCGTTTTCTGTCAAAAATCTTCGACGAAATCCATTTTCATCGAAAAACTTCACAAAATAAATTTCTTTTGCATTTATTTTATTCATCCAATTTCGACGGAAACCGTTTTCCGTCAAAAAACTTCACAATATCAATTTCTTTTGCTTTTATTTTATTCATCCATTTCGATGGAATCCGTTTTCTGTCAAAAAACATCACAAAATCAATTTCTTTTGCATTTATTTTATTCATCAATTTTCGACGGAATCCATTTTCCGTCTAAAAACTTCACAAAATCAATTTCTTTTGCAATTATTTTATTCATCAGTTTCGACGAAATTCTTTTTCCGTCGAAAAACTTCACAAAATGAATTTCTTTTGCAACTTATTTTATTCATCCGTTTTCGACGGAATTCGTTTTCTGTCAAAAATCTTCGACGAAATCCATTTTCGTCGAAAATCTTCACAAAATCAATTTCTTTTGCATTTATTTTATTCATCCATTTTCGACGGAGTCCTTTTTCTGTCAAAAAAGTTCACAATATCAATTTCTTTTGCATTTATTTTATTCATCCATTTTCGACGGAATCCATTTTCCGTCGAAAAACTTCACAAAATCAATTTCTTTTGCATTTATTTTATTCATCAGTTTTCGACGAAATTCTTTTTCCGTCGAAAAACTTCACAAAATCAATTTCTTTTGCAATTATTTTATTCATCAGCTTTCGTCGGAATTCGTTTTCCGTCGAAAAACTTCACAAAATGAATTTCTTTTGCAATTTATTTTATTCATCCATTTTTGACGGAATTCGTTTTCCTTCAAAAATCTTCGACTAAGTCCATTTTCGTCGAAAAACATCACAAAATGAATTTCTTTTGCATTTGTTTTATTCATCAGTTTTTGACGGAATACATTTCCATCAAAAAACTTCACAAAATCAATCTCTTTTGCATTTGTTTTATTCATCAGTTTTCGACGGAATTCGTTTTCCGTCGAAAAACTTCACCAAATGAATTTCTTTTGCAATTTATTTTATTCATCCATTTTCGACGGAATTCGATTTCCGTCCAAAATCTTCGTCTAAGTCCATTTTCGTCGAAAAACTTCACAAAATGAATTTCTTTTGCATTTGTTTTATTCATCAGTTTTTGACGGAATCCATTTTCCATCGAAAAACTTCACAAAATCAATTTCTTTTGCATTTGTTTTATTCATCAGTTTTCGACGGAATTCGTTTTCCGTCGAAAAACTTCACAAAATGAATTTCTTTTGCAATTTATTTTATTCATCCATTTTCGACGGAATTCGTTTTCCGTCAAAACTCTTCGACGAAATCCATTTTCGTCGAACAACTTCACAAAATCATTTGCTTTTGCATTTATTTTATTCATCCATTTTCGACGGAATCCGTTTTCTGTCAAAAAACTTCACAATATCAATTTCTTTTGCATTTATTTTATTCATCCATTTTCGACGGAATCCATTTTCTGTCCAAAAACTTCACAATATCAATTTCTTTTGCATTTATTTTATTCAACCATTTTCGACGGAATCCATTTTCCATCGAAAAACTTAACAAAAATTTCTTTTGCAATTTATTTTATTCATCCGTTTTCTGTCAAAAATCTTCGACGAAATCCATTTTCATCGAAAAACTTCACAAAATAAATTTCTTTTGCATTTATTTTATTCATCCAATTTCGACGGAAACCGTTTTCCGTCAAAAAACTTCACAAAACCGTTTTCCGTCAAAAAACTTCACAATATCAATTTCTTTTGCTTTTATTTTATTCATCCATTTCGATGGAATCCGTTTTCTGTCAAAAAACATCACAAAATCAATTTCTTTTGCATTTATTTTATTCATCAGTTTTCGACGGAATCCATTTTCCGTCTAAAAACTTCACAAAATCAATTTCTTTTGCAATTATTTTATTCATCAGTTTCGACGAAATTCTTTTTCCGTAGAAAAACTTCACAAAATGAATTTCTTTTGCAACTTATTTTATTCATCCGTTTTCGACGGAATTCGTTTTCTGTCAAAAATCTTCGACGAAATCCATTTTCGTCGAAAAACTTCACAAAATCAATTTCTTTTGCATTTATTTTATTCATCCATTTTCGACGGAATCCGTTTTCTGTCAAAAAAGTTCACAATATCAATTTCTTTTGCATTTATTTTATTCATCCATTTTCGACGGAATCCATTTTCCGTCGAAAAACTTCACAAAATCAATTTCTTTTGCATTTATTTTATTCATCAGTTTTCGACGAAATTCTTTTTCCGTCGAAAAACTTCACAAAATCAATTTCTTTTGCAATTATTTTATTCATCAGCTTTCGTCGGAATTCGTTTTCCGTCGAAAAACTTCACAAAATGAATTTCTTTTGCAATTTATTTTATTCATCCATTTTTGACGGAATTCGTTTTCCGTCAAAAATCTTCGACTAAGTCCATTTTCGTCGAAAAACATCACAAAATGAATTTCTTTTGCATTTGTTTTATTCATCAGTTTTTGACGGAATCCATTTTCCATCAAAAAATTTCACAAAATCAATCTCTTTTGCATTTGTTTTATTCATCAGTTTTCGACGGAATTCGTTTTCCGTCGAAAAACTTCACCAAATGAATTTCTTTTGCAATTTATTTTATTCATCCATTTTCGACGGAATTCGTTTTTCGTCAAAACTCTTCGACGAAATCCGTTTTCGTCGAAAAACTTCACAAAATCAATTTCTTTTGCATTTATTTTATTCATCAGTTTTCGACGGAATCCATTTTCCGTCGAAAAACTTCACAAAATCAATTTCTTTTGCATTTATTTTATTCATCAGTTTTCGACGGAATCCATTTTCCGTCTAAAAACTTCACAAAATCAATTTCTTTTGCAATTATTTTATTCATCAGTTTTCGACGAAATTCTTTTTCCGTCGAAAAACTTCACAAAATGAATTTCTTTTGCAACTTATTTTATTCATCCGTTTTCGACGGAATTCGTTTTCCGTCAAAAATCTTCGACGAAATCCATTTTCGTCGAAAAACTTCACAAAATCAATTTCTTTTGCATTTATTTTATTCATCCATTTTCGACGGAATCCGTTTTCTGTCAAAAAACTTCACAATATCAATTTCTTTTGCATTTATTTTATTCATCCATTTTCGACGGAATCCATTTTCCGTCGAAAAACTTCACAAAATCAATTTCTTTTGCATTTATTTTATTCATCAGTTTTCGACGAAATTCTTTTTCCGTCGAAAAACTTCACAAAATCAATTTCTTTTGCAATTATTTTATTCATCAGCTTTCGTCGGAATTCGTTTTCCGTCGAAAAACTTCACAAAATGAATTTCTTTTGCAATTTATTTTATTCATCCATTTTTGACGGAATTCGTTTTCCGTCAAAAATCTTCGACTAAGTCCATTTTCGTCGAAAAACATCACAAAATGAATTTCTTTTGCATTTGTTTTATTCATCAGTTTTTGACGGAATCCATTTTCCATCGAAAAACTTCACAAAATCAATCTCTTTTGCATTTGTTTTATTCATCAGTTTTCGACGGAATTCGTTTTCCGTCGAAAAACTTCACCAAATGAATTTCTTTTGCAATTTATTTTATTCATCCATTTTCGACGGAATTCGTTTTTCGTCAAAACTCTTCGACGAAATCCGTTTTCGTCGAAAAACTTCACAAAATCAATTTCTTTTGCATTTATTTTATTCATCAGTTTTCGACGGAATCCATTTTCCGTCGAAAAACTTCACAAAATCAATTTCTTTTGCATTTATTTTATTCATCAGTTTTCGACGGAATCCATTTTCCGTCTAAAAACTTCACAAAATCAATTTCTTTTGCAATTATTTTATTCATCAGTTTTCGACGAAATTCTTTTTCCGTCGAAAAACTTCACAAAATGAATTTCTTTTGCAACTTATTTTATTCGTACGTTTTCGACGGAATTCGCTTTCCGTCAAAAATCTTCGACGAAATCCATTTTCGTTGAAAAACATCACAAAATCAATTTCTTTTGCATTTATTTTATTCATCCATTTTCGACGGAATCCGTTTTCTGTCAAAAAACTTCACAATATCAATTTCTTTTGCTTTTATTTTATTCATCCATTTTCGACGGAATCCATTTTCCATCGAAAAACTTCACAAAATCAATTTCTTTTGCATTTATTTTATTCATCCATTTTCGACGGAATCCATTTTCCGTAGAAAATCTTCGACGGAAACCATTTTCCGTCGATAAACTTCACAAAATCATTTTCTTTTGCATTTATTTTATTCATCAGTTTTCGACGGAATCCATTTTCCGTCAAAAAACTTTACAAAATCAATTTCTTTTGCATTTATTTTACTCATCAGTTTTCGACGGAATCCATTTTCCGTCGAAAAACTTCACAAAATCAATTTCTTTTGCATTTATTTTATTCATCAGTTTTCGACGAAATTCTTTTTCCGTCGAAAAACTTCACAAAATCAATTTCTTTTGCAATTATTTTATTCATCAGCTTTCGACGGAATTCGTTTTCCGTCGAAAAACTTCACAAAATGAATTTCTTTTGCAATTTATTTTATTCATCCATTTTCGACGGAATTCGTTTTCCGTCAAAAATCTTCGACTAAGTCCATTTTCGTCGAAAAACTTCACAAAATGAATTTCTTTTGCATTTGTTTTATTCATCAGTTTTTGACGGAATCCATTTTCCATCGAAAAACTTCACAAAATCAATTTCTTTTGCATTTGTTTTATTCATCAGTTTTCGACGGAATTCGTTTTCCGTCGAAAAACTTCACAAAATGAATTTCTTTTGCAATTTATTTTATTCATCCATTTTCGACGGAATTCGTTTTCCGTCAAAACTCTTCGACGAAATCCATTTTCGTCGAACAACTTCACAAAATCATTTGCTTTTGCATTTATTTTATTCATCCATTTTCGACGGAATCCGTTTTCTGTCAAAAAACTTCACAATATCAATTTCTTTTGCATTTATTTTATTCATCCATTTTCGACGGAATCCATTTTCTGTCCAAAAACTTCACAATATCAATTTCTTTTGCATTTATTTTATTCAACCATTTTCGACGGAATCCATTTTCCATCGAAAAACTTAACAAAAATTTCTTTTGCAATTTATTTTATTCATCCGTTTTCTGTCAAAAATCTTCGACGAAATCCATTTTCATCGAAAAACTTCACAAAATAAATTTCTTTTGCATTTATTTTATTCATCCAATTTCGACGGAAACCGTTTTCCGTCAAAAAACTTCACAATATCAATTTCTTTTGCTTTTATTTTATTCATCCATTTCGATGGAATCCGTTTTCTGTCAAAAAACATCACAAAATCAATTTCTTTTGCATTTATTTTATTCATCAATTTTCGACGGAATCCATTTTCCGTCTAAAAACTTCACAAAATCAATTTCTTTTGCAATTATTTTATTCATCAGTTTCGAAAAAAAACTTCACAAAATGAATTTCTTTTGCAACTTATTTTATTCATCCGTTTTCGACGGAATTCGTTTTCTGTCAAAAATCTTCGACGAAATCCATTTTCGTCGAAAATCTTCACAAAATCAATTTCTTTTGCATTTATTTTATTCATCCATTTTCGACGGAGTCCTTTTTCTGTCAAAAAAGTTCACAATATCAATTTCTTTTGCATTTATTTTATTCATCCATTTTCGACGGAATCCATTTTCCGTCGAAAAACTTCACAAAATCAATTTCTTTTGCATTTATTTTATTCATCAGTTTTCGACGAAATTCTTTTTCCGTCGAAAAACTTCACAAAATCAATTTCTTTTGCAATTATTTTATTCATCAGCTTTCGTCGGAATTCGTTTTCCGTCGAAAAACTTCACAAAATGAATTTCTTTTGCAATTTATTTTATTCATCCATTTTTGACGGAATTCGTTTTCCGTCAAAAATCTTCGACTAAGTCCATTTTCGTCGAAAAACATCACAAAATGAATTTCTTTTGCATTTGTTTTATTCATCAGTTTTTGACGGAATACATTTTCCATCGAAAAACTTCACAAAATCAATCTCTTTTGCATTTGTTTTATTCATCAGTTTTCGACGGAATTCGTTTTCCGTCGAAAAACTTCACCAAATGAATTTCTTTTGCAATTTATTTTATTCATCCATTTTCGACGGAATTCGTTTTTCGTCAAAACTCTTCGACGAAATCCGTTTTCGTCGAAAAACTTCACAAAATCAATTTCTTTTGCATTTATTTTATTCATCAGTTTTCGACGGAATCCATTTTCCGTCGAAAAACTTCACAAAATCAATTTCTTTTGCATTTATTTTATTCATCAGTTTTCGACGGAATCCATTTTCCGTCTAAAAACTTCACAAAATCAATTTCTTTTGCAATTATTTTATTCATCAGTTTTCGACGAAATTCTTTTTCCGTCGAAAAACTTCACAAAATGAATTTCTTTTGCAACTTATTTTATTCATCCGTTTTCGACGGAATTCGTTTTCCGTCAAAAATCTTCGACGAAATCCATTTTCGTTGAAAAACTTCACAAAATCAATTTCTTTTGCATTTATTTTATTCATCCATTTTCGACGGAATCCTTTTTCTGTCAAAAAAGTTCACAATATCAATTTCTTTTGCATTTATTTTATTCATCCATTTTCGACGGAATCCATTTTCCGTCGAAAAACTTCACAAAATCAATTTCTTTTGCATTTATTTTATTCATCAGTTTTCGACGAAATTCTTTTTCCGTCGAAAAACTTCACAAAATCAATTTCTTTTGCAATTATTTTATTCATCAGCTTTCGTCGGAATTCGTTTTCCGTCGAAAAACTTCACAAAATGAATTTCTTTTGCAATTTATTTTATTCATCCATTTTTGACGGAATTCGTTTTCCGTCAAAAATCTTCGACTAAGTCCATTTTCGTCGAAAAACATCACAAAATGAATTTCTTTTGCATTTGTTTTATTCATCAGTTTTTGACGGAATCCATTTTCCATCGAAAAACTTCACAAAATCAATCTCTTTTGCATTTGTTTTATTCATCAGTTTTCGACGGAATTCGTTTTCCGTCGAAAAACTTCACCAAATGAATTTCTTTTGCAATTTATTTTATTCATCCATTTTCGACGGAATTCGTTTTTCGTCAAAACTCTTCGACGAAATCCGTTTTCGTCGAAAAACTTCACAAAATCAATTTCTTTTGCATTTATTTTATTCATCAGTTTTCGACGGAATCCATTTTCCGTCGAAAAACTTCACAAAATCAATTTCTTTTGCATTTATTTTATTCATCAGTTTTCGACGGCAATTATTTTATTCATCATTTTCCGTCTAAAAACTTCACAAAATCAATTTCTTTTGCAATTATTTTATTCATCGTTTTCGACGGAATTCGCTTTCCGTCAAAAACTTCACAAAATCCAATTTCTTTTGCAACTTATTTTATTCATCCGTTTTCGACGGAATTCGCTTTCCGTCAAAAATCTTCGACGAAATCCATTTTCGTAGTAAAACATCACAAAATCAATTTCTTTTGCATTTATTTTATTCATCCATTTTCGACGGAATCTTTTCCGTCAAAAAACTTTTTCAAAAACTTCACAAAATCAATTTCTTTTGCATTTATTTTATTCATCCATTTGCGGAGTCCTTTAAAAAAGTTTATCAATTTCTTTTGCATTTATTTTATTCATCATTTTCGACGGAATCCATTTTCCGTCGAAAAACTTCACAAAATCAATTTCTTTTGCATTTATTTTATTCATCAGTTTTCGACGAAATTCTTTTTCCGTCGAAAAACTTCACAAAATCAATTTCTTTTGCAATTATTTTATTCATCAGCTTTCGTCGGAATTCGTTTTCCGTCGAAAAACTTCACAAAATGAATTTCTTTTGCAATTTATTTTATTCATCCATTTTTGACGGAATTCGTTTTCCGTCAAAAATCTTCGACTAAGTCCATTTTCGTCGAAAAACATCACAAAATGAATTTCTTTTGCATTTGTTTTATTCATCAGTTTTTGACGGAATCCATTTTCCATCGAAAAACTTCACAAAATCAATCTCTTTTGCATTTGTTTTATTCATCAGTTTTCGACGGAATTCGTTTTCCGTCGAAAAACTTCACCAAATGAATTTCTTTTGCAATTTATTTTATTCATCCATTTTCGACGGAATTCGTTTTTCGTCAAAACTCTTCGACGAAATCCGTTTTCGTCGAAAAACTTCACAAAATCAATTTCTTTTGCATTTATTTTATTCATCAGTTTTCGACGGAATCCATTTTCCGTCGAAAAACTTCACAAAATCAATTTCTTTTGCATTTATTTTATTCATCAGTTTTCGACGGAATCCATTTTCCGTCTAAAAACTTCACAAAATCAATTTCTTTTGCAATTATTTTATTCATCAGTTTTCGACGAAATTCTTTTTCCGTCGAAAAACTTCACAAAATGAATTTCTTTTGCAACTTATTTTCGTACGTTTTCGACGGAATTCGCTTTCCGTCAAAAATCTTCGACGAAATCCATTTTCTTTTCACAAAATCAATTTCTTTTGCATTTATTTTATTCATCCATTTTCGACGGAATCCGTTTTCCGTCAAAAAAATTTCTTTTGCTTTTATTTTATTCATTTTCCGTTTTCCATGAAAAACATCACAAAATCAATTTCTTTTGCATTTATTTTATTCATCCATTTTCGACGGAATCCATTTTCCGTCGAAAAACTTCACAAAATCAATTTCTTTTGCATTTATTTTATTCATCCATTTTCGACGGAATCCATTTTCCGTCAAAAATCTTCGACGGAATCCATTTTCCTCATCAAAATCACAAAATCAATTTCTTTTGCATTTATTTTATTCATCCATTTTCGAAACTTCACAAAATCAATTTCTTTTGCATTTATTTTATTCATCCATTTTCGACGGAATCCATTTTCCGTCGAAAAACTTCACAAAATCAATTTCTTTTGCATTTATTTTATTCATCAGTTTTCGACGGAATTCTTTTTCCGTCGAAAAACTTCACAAAATCAATTTCTTTTGCAATTATTTTATTCATCAGCTTTCGTCGGAATTCGTTTTCCGTCGAAAAACTTCGCAAAATGAATTTCTTTTGCAATTTATTTTATTCATCCATTTTTGACGGAATTCGTTTTCCGTCAAAAATCTTCGACTAAAAAAAACATCACAAAATGAATTTCTTTTGCATTTGTTTTATTCATCAGTTAATCCATTTTCCATCGAAAAACTTCACAAAATCAATTTCTTTTGCATTTATTTTATTCATCAGTTTTCGACGGAATTCGTTTTCCGTCGAAAAACTTCACCAAATGAATTTCTTTTGCAATTTATTTTATTCATCCATTTTCGACGGAATTCGTTTTCCGTCAAAAATCTTCGACTAAGTCCATTTTCGTCGAAAAACTTCACAAAATGAATTTCTTTTGCATTTGTTTTATTCATCAGTTTTTGACGGAATCCATTTTCCATCGAAAAACTTCACAAAATCAATTTCTTTTGCATTTGTTTTATTCATCAGTTTTCGACGGAATTCGTTTTCCGTCGAAAAACTTCACAAAATGAATTTCTTTTACAATTTATTTTATTCATCCATTTTCGACGGAATTCGTTTTCCGTCAAAACTCTTCGACGAAATCCATTTTCGTCGAACAACTTCACAAAATCATTTGCTTTTGCATTTATTTTATTCATCCATTTTCGACGGAATCCGTTTTCTGTCAAAAAACTTCACAATATCAATTTCTTTTGCATTTATTTTATTCATCCATTTTCGACGGAATCCATTTTCTGTCCAAAAACTTCACAATATCAATTTCTTTTGCATTTATTTTATTCAGCCATTTTCGACGGAATCCATTTTCCATCGAAAAACTTAACAAAAATTTCTTTTGCAATTTATTTTATTCATCCGTTTTCTGTCAAAAATCTTCGACGAAATCCATTTTCATCGAAAAACTTCACAAAATAAATTTCTTTTGCATTTATTTTATTCATCCAATTTCGACGGAAACCGTTTTCCGTCAAAAAACTTCACAATATCAATTTCTTTTGCATTTTATTCATTTTATTCCGTTTTCTGTCATCACAAAATCAATTTCTTTTGCATTTATTTTATTCATCAGTTTTCGACGGAATCCATTTTCCGTCTAAAAACTTCACAAAATCAATTTCTTTTGCAATTATTTTATTCATCAGTTTCGAAGAAATTCTTTTTCCGTCGAAAAACTTCACAAAATGAATTTCTTTTGCAACTTATTTTATTCATCCGTTTTCGACGGAATTCGTTTTCTGTCAAAAATCTTCGACGAAATCCATTTTCGTCGAAAATCTTCACAAAATCAATTTCTTTTGCATTTATTTTATTCATCCATTTTCGACGGAATCCGTTTTCTGTCAAAAAACTTCACAATATCAATTTCTTTTGCATTTATTTTATTCATCCATTTTCGACGGAATCCATTTTCCGTCGAAAAACTTCACAAAATCAATTTCTTTTGCATTTATTTTATTCATCAGTTTTCGCAAATTCTTTTTCCGTCGAAAAACTTCACAAAATCAATTTCTTTTGCAATTATTTTATTCATCAGCTTTCGTCGGAATTCGTTTTCCGTCGAAAAACTTCACAAAATGAATTTCTTTTGCAATTTATTTTATTCATCCATTTTTGACGGAATTCGTTTTCCGTCAAAAATCTTCGACTAAGTCCATTTTCGTCGAAAAACATCACAAAATGAATTTCTTTTGCATTTGTTTTATTCATCAGTTTTTGACGGAATCCATTTTCCATCGAAAAACTTCACAAAATCAATCTCTTTTGCATTTGTTTTATTCATCAGTTTTCGACGAAATTCATTTTCCGTCAAAAATCTTCGACGGAATCCATTTTCCGTCGAAAAACTTCACAAAATCAATTTCTTTTGCATTTATTTTATTCATCAGTTTTCGACGGAATCCATTTTCCGTCTAAAAACTTCACAAAATCAATTTCTTTTGCAATTATTTTATTCATCAGTTTTCGACGGAATTCTTTTTCCGTCGAAAAACTTCACAAAATGAATTTCTTTTGCAACTTATTTTATTCATCCGTTTTCGACGGAATTCGTTTTCCGTCAAAAATCTTCGACGAAATCCATTTTCGTTGAAAAACTTCAGAAAATCAATTTCTTTTGCATTTATTTTATTCATCCATTTTCGACGGAATCCGTTTTCTGTCACTTCACAATATCAATTTCTTTTGCATTTATTTTATTCATCCATTTTCGACGGAATCCATTTTCCATCGAAAAACTTCACAAAATCAATTTCTTTTGCATTTATTTTATTCATCCATTTTCGACGGAATCCATTTTCCGTCGAAAAACTTCACAAAATCAATTTCTTTTGCATTTATTTTATTCATCCATTTTCGACGGAATCCATTTTCCGTCGAAAAACAAAATCAATTTCTTTTGCATTTTTTTTATTCATCAGTTTTCGACGTAATCAATTTTCCGTCGAAAAACTTCAAAAAATCAATTTCTATTGCATTTATTTTATTCATCCGTTTTCGACGGAATTCGTTTTCCGTCGAAAAACTTCACAAAATGAATTTCTTTTGCAATTTATTTTATTCATCCATTTTTGACGGAATTCATTTTCCGTCAAAAATCTGCGACTAAGTCCATTTTCGTCGAAAAACATCACAAAATGAATTTCTTTTGCATTTGTTTTATTCATCATTTTTTGACGGAATCCATTTTCCATCGAAAAACTTCACAAAATCAATCTCTTTTGCATTTGTTTTATTCATCAGTTTTCGACGGAATTCGTTTTCCGTCGAAAAACTTCACCAAATGAATTTCTTTTGCAATTTATTTTATTCATCCATTTTCGACGGAATTCGTTTTTCGTCAAAACTCTTCGACGAAATCCGTTTTCGTCGAAAAACTTCACAAAATCAATTTCTTTTGCATTTATTTTATTCATCAGTTTTCGACGGAATCCATTTTCCGTCGAAAAACTTCACAAAATCAATTTCTTTTGCATTTATTTTATTCATCAGTTTTCGACGGAATCCATTTTCCGTCGAAAAACTTCACAAAATCAATTTCTTTTGCAATTATTTTATTCATCAGTTTTCGACGAAATTCTTTTTCCGTCGAAAAACTTCACAAAATGAATTTCTTTTGCAACTTATTTTATTCGTACGTTTTCGACGGAATTCGCTTTCCGTCAAAAATCTTCGACGAAATCCATTTTCAGTCGAAAAACTTCACAAAAACAATTTCTTTTGCATTTATTTTATTCATCCATTTTCGACGGAATCCGTTTTCTGTCAAAAAACTTCACAATATCAATTTCTTTTGCTTTTATTTTATTCATCCATTTTCGACGGAATCCATTTTCCATCAAAAAACTTCACAAAATCAATTTCTTTTGCATTTATTTTGTTCATCAGATTTCGACGGAATTCGTTTTCCGTCGAAAAACTTCACAAAATGAATTTCTTTTGCAATTTATTTTATTCATCCGTTTTCTGTCAAAAATCTTCGACGAAATCCATTTTCATCGAAAAACTTCACAAAATAAATTTCTTTTGCATTTATTTTATTCATCCATTTTCGACGGAAACCGTTTTCCGTCAAAAAACTTCACAATATCAATTTCTTTTGCTTTTATTTTATTCATCCATTTCGATGGAATCCGTTTTCTGTCAAAAAACATCACAAAATCAATTTCTTTTGCATTTATTTTATTCATCAGTTTTCGACGGAATCCATTTTCCGTCTAAAAACTTCACAAAATCAATTTCTTTTGCAATTATTTTATTCATCAGTTTCGACGAAATTCTTTTTCCGTCGAAAAACTTCACAAAATGAATTTCTTTTGCAACTTATTTTATTCATCCGTTTTCGACGGAATTCGTTTTCTGTCAAAAATCTTCGACGAAATCCATTTTCGTCGAAAATCTTCACAAAATCAATTTCTTTTGCATTTATTTTATTCATCCATTTTCGACGGAGTCCTTTTTCTGTCAAAAAAGTTCACAATATCAATTTCTTTTGCATTTATTTTATTCATCCATTTTCGACGGAATCCATTTTCCGTCGAAAAACTTCACAAAATCAATTTCTTTTGCATTTATTTTATTCATCAGTTTTGGACGAAATTCTTTTTCCGTCGAAAAACTTCACAAAATCAATTTCTTTTGCAATTATTTTATTCATCAGCTTTCGTCGGAATTCGTTTTCCGTCGAAAAACTTCACAAAATGAATTTCTTTTGCAATTTATTTTATTCATCCATTTTTGACGGAATTCGTTTTCCGTCAAAAATCTTCGACTAAGTCCATTTTCGTCGAAAAACATCACAAAATGAATTTCTTTTGCATTTGTTTTATTCATCAGTTTTTGACGGAATACATTTCCATCGAAAAACTTCACAAAATCAATCTCTTTTGCATTTGTTTTATTCATCAGTTTTCGACGGAATTCGTTTTTCGTCGAAAAACTTCACCAAATGAATTTCTTTTGCAATTTATTTTATTCATCCATTTTCGACGGAATTCGATTTCAATCCAAAATCTTCGTCTAAGTCCATTTTCGTCGAAAAACTTCACAAAATGAATTTCTTTTGCATTTGTTTTATTCATCAGTTTTTGACGGAATCCATTTTCCATCGAAAAACTTCACAAAATCAATTTCTTTTGCATTTGTTTTATTCATCAGTTTTCGACGGAATTCGTTTTCCGTCGAAAAACTTCACAAAATGAATTTCTTTTCAATTTATTTTATTCATCCTTTTTCGACGGAATTCGTTTTCCGTCAAAACTCTTCGACGAAATCCATTTTCGTCGAACAACTTCACAAAATCATTTGCTTTTGCATTTATTTTATTCATCCATTTTCGACGGAATCCGTTTTCTGTCAAAAAACTTCACAATATCAATTTCTTTTGCATTTATTTTATTCATCCATTTTCGACGGAATCCATTTTTTGTCCAAAAACTTCACAATATCAATGTAACAGCCCGTTGTACACCGGTATTGTTAACACTGATTATGATATTAAGCGCAGTTACAATCACAGTGATTAGATTAATTAAATTACGGGCAAAATTTTCTTTTAACATATTCCTTTCTTACATAAACACTTTTTCCGTAATCAATTAAAACAACACTATAATTGTAAAAGCAATTTGCGGAAGCATACATTCTTGCTAACATCACTAATCATTCTTTTTATTCAATTCATTTAACTCACCATCTTACTCTCATCTTTTACCAAGTTGTAGTCCTTTACATTGTCTACGTGTGGTTTCAAACCACGTATCATTTGGAGTTCTACCCATCAAGTTATACCCCTTTCTTTTAGTCTAGAAAAACCTGAATTTTCAAAATTTACACTGTGGTAATCGATTACCAGTGGGTGGTAATCGATTACCACCTGTCAAAAATGAGGCAGTAGCCAATTTTCTGAATCCTCTGTTCTGGTAATCGATTACCATCTTTGGGTAATCGATTACCTCACATGGTAATCGATTACCAAAGGCCAGTAATCGATTACCAGTGCAGACAGTAGCTAATTTTTCGTCCCCTGTTGCATGGTAATCGATTACCATGGTTGGGTAATCGATTACTATGCAGCAAAATGACAGATTACAGCAGTTTTTGAGCCCCAAAAAGGGTGTGTAATCCATCCCTAACCCCTTGGTACTCCACATAGCACATAATCATGCCCTAATGTTGGCTCTAGGCCCTTCCATCATTCAATTTCCTTAAGTTAAACATCATTTACAACATTCTCAACATAATGGCCATTTACATGCAAATATGGACCATTTTACAACATTACACATCAAGACTTCAAGGCTATGAATGTGGCAATGGACAAGTCCCATGCTCACTCAAAATATACAGTTATCCAAGCCATGAATAATAAAACATATCAAGACTTAGCATATGACCATGAACACTAACAAAAGCATGGAAAATGACATCATGCAATATGTTCATGACCTAAGTCTCAAAATACTAATGGTATGATATGTGCACTCCATAACTCCTCCAAAAGGTCATGCAATCCAATGCACCGCATGCCAATCCAACGTCCACTACACGGGCTTCTTGCCCGAAGCTCCTCCCGGCTCATAGTGACCTGAAATGTGGTCCCCCAAACACGGGGTGAGATATACGGATATATCTCAGTAAACCAATGGAGCTAGAGGCTCTCTCCACTCCATGGCTCACTAAAATGTACAAATATGACATAAAGTAATGTGCAAGTAAAGCAATATCACCATCCAACTGGAGACAACCCAAGAACATCCACTCATGGATTCACGTTCAAGGGCTCCATCATATAACTCCCGAGACAATCCTAGAGCTTCTCCCATGGTTGAGAAAACTCCATGGCAGCCCAACCGGAACTCCTCAAGAGACCTATCCGGCGGATGTCCCACGTTTGGCTCATCCTGGAGTCGCTCCCAGAGTCGACCCCATGGCAGTCCAACTGGCACTCCGTCACGAAATGATCCAGCGGATGTCCAAACCCAACACACGTCAACTGGCCAGTGACCAAACAATTTTCACACAATACAAGCAATATGCATACAAGCACACAATCACAACATGTCATAACCACATCATCCAACCACTACCTTCCACTAGGTGTGGTGGAGCACACTAGGGATCAAACCCAAGTTCCAAGAGTTTACCTTAACACGAGCAACACCGTTCCAAACGTATGCTCCAAATCAACTTTTCACAATTCCAACCGTGTGAGGCACCCTACAACAATCATCATATCCCAATTACACAAAAACTCATTTTTCATCAAAATTCCTCAAATTCCTCTAAGTTAAAAACCTATATTTTTCACCAAAATTTAACATAGCATTTCTAGCTTACAAACGTGATTCTAAGGCCTTTTCATCTAATAGCATTTTTGCATTTGGGCTCTCTATCATCACACATCTAAAATCAAAGCTTTGAACACAAATTCATAGATCTAAGAAATCAACTATCAAAAGACCACAAATATACTTACAATGTGTAGTATGATCACCACCAAGGCTTCACTAAACCATTTGAAGATCAAAACTCCAAGAAATCTCCAAAAACATACATGGGTCGAATCTGAGTTGCTCAAAAACGCGGCCAAAGAGATGGATTCAAGGCTTCTAAGTGCTACCAATGGCTTTGGAAGGTTGTTTACGATAGATTTCAACACCAAAACCAAGCGATTCGGTGGAGAAACGAAGAAATGGGAGAAATGTGAAGAAATGGTGGTTTGGTCTTCTTTTCCTACAGAGAGCGCGCAAGAGAGATGGAGAGGAAAAGAGAGAAAGAAGGAAAGAAAAGGAGGTGGGGCCAAGTGACTTCGGTCACACGGGTCCCACACGCGATCTAACTTTTACTCCGATAAAATTTCTGATCATAAATCCTTAATCTAAATATTTTTCCAGTCCATGACATATTTTTCTTTCTCCAAAATAATGATAAAAATTTCACACCTATTGGTACACTCACACCTCAGTATTTTAACACTAAAAATCACTATTCATCAATTTTTCCCAAATTTGCCTATTTACTCAATTTTCCGCCCTGATTCCATTTCCAGTATTATTTTTGTCATTTGAAACCTCTAACTCAATATTTAAGCCTCACAACACACGGTTGGCAAATTACCATTTTGCCCTTTTTGCCCATTTTGGCCATAATCCTTGGATTTTCACTAACCCACCAATTTTCCTTTCTCAATATTATATTAAAATACACATATAAATATTTGAGGTGTTATATTCACCCCACCTTTTTGAAATTTTGTCCGCAAAATTAAATCATACCTGCTCACTAACTCAGGATACAGCCGGAGAATCTCGTCCTCCCGCTCCCAAGTAGCCTCCTCAGGTGTGCGGCCTTCCCACTGAATCTTCAGCATGGGAATCGCTTTACTTCTCAATCGCTTTTCACTGCGATCCAACACTGCAATAGGACCAACGGGAGTCTTCAAGTTCTCCCTGATTTCAATATCATCCGGCATCACCACATGTGACTCATCCGGAACATAACGTCGCAACTGCGACACATGAAAGACATCATGTAAATTAGACAACTGAGGGGGTAAGGCAAGCTGATAGGCCACCAATCCTACTCTTTTCATAATCTGATATGGCCCAATGAACCGTGGACTCAGCTTCCTCACACCCAACGCACGGCCAACACCTGTGACCGGCGACAAACGTACAAAAACATGGTCACCTTCCTCAAATTCCAGCGGTCTATGCTTATTGTCATAGTAGCTCTTCTGCCGATTCTGTGCCTGTTTCAATTTCTCTCTGATCATTTCAATTTGCACTGTCGTTTCCTGCACAAAATCCGGACCAAATCTTTCCTTATCGCCTACCTCAGTCCAACAAGTGGGCGTACGACACCTCCTGCCATACAAAACCTCATATGGCGCCATACCCAGACTGGAATGAAAACTGTTATTATAAGAAAACTCCACCAGTGGCAAGTACCTATCCCAGGCATTACCCTGTTCCAGTGTGCAAGCTCTCAGCATATCCTCAAGTGTCTGTATGGTCCTCTCAGTCTGACCATCAGTCTGCGGGTGATAAGCAGTGCTCAGTCGAAGCTGAGTGCCAAAAGCCTGCTGCAAAGCTCCCCAAAATCGTGAAGTAAACTTCGGGTCCCGATCACTAACAATGCTAATCGGTATCCCATGGAGTCTAACAATCTCCTTTACATACAGTGTAGCCAACTTCTCTGTGGTGTAATCTACTCGTACTGGTAGAAAATGTGCAGACTTCGTGAGTCGGTCCACAATAACCCAAATCGAGTCATAACCAGCTTGAGTTCGCGGCAATCCAACAACAAAATCCATAGAAATACTTTCCCATTTCCATTCAGGTATATCCAGCGGCTGAAGTAATCCAGCAGGTTTCTGATGCTCTATTTTCACTTTTTGACAAACCAAGCACTTAGACACGTACTCGGCAACATCCCTTTTCATACCAGGCCACCAGAACTTAACTTTCAAATCTTGATACATTTTTGTGGCACCTGGGTGGATAGCATATTGACCCTTATGGGCCTCAGTCATAACTTCCTCAGCAAGTTCCTTGGGCACAACAATCCTGCCCTGATATAATAATAGTCCCTGCTCATTAACAGATATGCCACTTTGGCCTTTCAAATACTTAATACTTTCATTTCTGATTTGAGTCTCTTTAATCTTCTCGTGCAGCTCGTTCTCAATCCGAGTCAACTCCATATCACACATTCTTCCTGCAAAGAAATCCGTTATTTTCATATCACGGAATTGCTCAATCACTTCATTGTCCCACATCATCATATGAGATAAATTAACAGACTTCCTACTCAATGCATCTGCCACAACATTGGCCTTTCCCGGGTGGTATTTCAGCTCAAAGTCATAATCTTTCAAGAATTCAACCCATCTACGCTGCCTCATATTCAGCTCCTTCTGATCAAATAAATATTTCAAGCTTTTATGGTCGCTGAACACAGCAAATTTCATTCCATACAGAAAGTGCCTCCAAATTTTCAAGGCAAACACGATAGCAGCCAATTCTAAGTCATGCGTCGGATAATTTTCTTCATGCGGCCTTAACTGCCTAGACGCATATGCAATTACTTTTCCTTCCTGCATCAGCACGCTCCCTAAACCTTTCTTAGAAGCATCACAATATAATACAAACTCACCCTCCGGATCAGGTAAAGTCAACACCGGAGCAGTGGTCAATTTCTCTTTCAGTAGCAGAAAGCAGTCCTCACATTCCTGGGTCCACACAAAAGGAGTATCCTTTCGTGTCAATCGAGTCAACGGTAGAACCATTGCAGAAAATCCCTGTATAAATCGGCGATAATAGCCAGCAAGCCCCAGAAAACTTCTAATCTCAGTCACGGTCTTAGGTCGTTCCCAGTCACTTACCGCTTCAATCTTGCTTGGATCCACTGCAACACCACTTGCAGAAATAACATGACCCAAAAATTGCACCTCAGACAACCAGAATTCACACTTAGACGGTTTAGCATATAACTTCTTATCTTTTAACACCTACAACACAGTCCTCAAATGGTCGACGTGCTCCTCTTTACTCTTAGAGTAGATCAAGATGTCATCAATAAAAACAATTACAAACTGGTCCAAAAACGGTTTGAAAATGCGGTTCATATAATCCATGAACACCGCAGGGGCATTAGTAAGCCCAAAAGGAATCACTTGATACTCAAAATGTCCATATCTGGATCGGAAAGCTGTTTTAGGTACATCCTCCGGTTTAATCCGAATCTGGTGATATCCGGACCGGAGATCAATCTTTGAAAATACACAGGCACCCCTCAACTGATCTAATAAATCATCAATACGCGGTAATGGGTACCGGTTCTTAATCGTCACTTTATTCAACTGTCGGTAGTCAGTGCACAATCTCATGCTACCATCCTTTTTCTTTACAAATATCACCGGTGCTCCCCACGGAGACACACTCGGCCTAATAAAATTTTTCGCAGATAGTTCTTCAATGTGCTTCTTCAACTCAGCCAACTCAAGTGGCGACATCCGGTATGGAGCCAAGGAAATCGGCCCCACACCAGGCAATAGATCAATCGAGAATTCAATCTCTCTCTCAGGTGGGAATTCCGGTATCTCATCCGGAAATACATCCTCAAACTCATTTACAACTGGAATAGCAGAAATCTCCTCCTTTTTGTCACCTACCAATCCGCCCAACAGAACATAACCCAAATCTCCAGCCTTCAAGGCTTTCACAGTTTGACTTACAGACAAATACAGAGACGGACAAACAGACGGCCTCTCGTGAGATAGCAACAACCTCTTTCCGCAGCAATCAATCATTGCGCAGTTCCGAGACAACCAATCCATCCCCAAAATCAAATTGACAGAGGCCAGGGGTAAGATAATTAAATCAATGGTATAACCCCTGCCTAAATAAGTAAACTTCACATCTTCACAGATCCAAGACGACTCAATAACCTCTCCTGTAGCAGTAGTAATACGCATCGGAGGAACCATCCGCGTTACCTTTAAGTCCAACGCCTTAGCCACATAGTCCGCCACAAATGAATGTGTTGCTCCCGAATCAAACAACACAGATAAATCAACATTAGAGAGAAAAATTATACCTTTAACCAAATTCGGAGCCTTTTGAGTATGTTGCGCATTTGTAGTATAAACTCGTCCCACAGTAGGAACAGCAGTAATGGGAGTAGCAGTAGTAGTAGCTGCCGGCAAGGCCTGCAGATTCGCAGCCTGCCCCGAAGAAGATGGACAATCTCTAGCAAAGTGGCCACTCCGACCACACTTAAAACATATCAACGGACCAGCACCACATACACCCTTGTGGTATTTCCCACACATCCCACATTTTGGGATATAAAATCTGTCCGCAGCACCACCACCACCAGTGTTTCCACCCCTCTTGAACTGACCAGGAGGCTGCCTCACATGCAACCCCCTACCTCTATTATTATTATTAAAACCTCCTCTGTTAATGTTTCCAGAAGGACCAGGTGTCCTCTTAACTTCTTGCTCTTTTACCTTATCCGATTTTGGATACCTCCCATAGACAGTCTCGACCCTTTTGCACTGGGTCACCAAATCAGCAAAGTTTCTCACTGCGGTATTTGACATCCTCTTAGCAATCTTCTCACTCAGCCCTCTTTGAAATTTAGCTGACAAGAATTCCGGAGTAGGTAGAGTACCTCCATAATTAGCAAACTTCACAAGTTCATTAAATTTCGCCACATAGGCATCCACAGTCATAACTCCCTGTACCAACTTATCAAATTCACCTTGCTTTGCCTCCCGAACATCGCGGGGAAAATATTCTTCATGAAATAATCCTTCAAACAAGGCCCAAGTAAGAACCTCACCCTGAATAACAAATGGGCGAGACACATTGTCCCACCACTCTTGGGCATCACCCTCCAGCATATACACAGAATATAACAACTTCTGCGGATCTTGGCATCTCATAACTTGAAAAATCTTGTCCATACCCCTCAACCAAGCAGTAACCTCCTTTGGGTCCCTTGACCCCAGAAATGCGGGTGGCTTATGTTTCCTAAAGGATATGAGCCTACGCTCATCATCAGCATTATCAAGCACCTGCCCAGCAGCCCCAGTAGATTGGGCAACAGATGATGGATCAGGAATATAACTCGGATCAGTGGTAGTATGATGACTAGCCTCACCAGTGTGGTGACTAGCCCCACTCTCCCCCTGTTGAGGAGTAACAGATGGCGTCGGTGTAGGAGTCACCGTAGCCGTATGTGGAGGTGTATTCTCCCTCCTGGGACGACCTCTATCCGCCCTCATCTCCGCCATAAAGGCCTGCATCATATCCTGATTAGCTTTCATCAGGTTCTCAGTCATATTCCTATTTGCAGCCGTTTCCGCCTGCAGAGCATTCAGTGCTGCAGTGACCGGATCCGGTGGCAAAGGACCTGCACCACGTGCCCCACGGCGACCTCGTGCCCTACTCATGATATCTGTACATGTAACACAAAGGAATGAGTTGATCAGACCCACACTGAGGAATCACATATACATTAATCATCAATAGTTCACAGATAGCTATGGCACACAAGATACAACATACACAAACAATCAGAGTTCCCTAAACAAAACTGCTCTGATACCATAAAATGTAACAGCCCGTTGTACACCGGTATTGTTAACACTGATTATGATATTAAGCGCAGTTACAATCACAGTGATTAGATTAATTAAATTACGGGCAAATTTTTCTTTTAACATATTCCTTTCTTACATAAACACTTTTTCCGTAATCAATTAAAACAACACTATAATTGTAAAAGCAATTTGCGGAAGCATACATTCTTGCTAACATCACTAATCATTCTTTTTATTCAATTCATTTAACTCACCATCTTACTCTCATCTTTTACCAAGTTGTAGTCCTTTACATTGTCTACGTGTGGTTTCAAACCACGTATCATTTGGAGTTCTACCCATCAAGTTATACCCCTTTCTTTTTGTCTAGAAAAACCTGAATTTTCAAAATTTACACTGTGGTAATCGATTACCAGTGGGTGGTAATCGATTACCACCTGTCAAAAATGAGGCAGTAGCCAATTTTCTGAATCCTCTGTTCTGGTAATCGATTACCATCTTTGGGTAATCGATTACCTCACATGGTAATCGATTACCAAAGGCCAGTAATCGATTACCAGTGCAGACAGTAGCTAATTTTTCGTCCCCTGTTGCATGGTAATCGATTACCATGGTTGGGTAATCGATTACTATGCAGCAAAATGACAGATTACAGCAGTTTTTGAGCCCCAAAAAGGGTGTGTAATCCATCCCTAACCCCTTGGTACTCCACATAGCACATAATCATGCCCTAATGTTGGCTCTAGGCCCTTCCATCATTCAATTTCCTTAAGTTAAACATCATTTACAACATTCTCAACATAATGGCCATTTACATGCAAATATGGACCATTTTACAACATTACACATCAAGACTTCAAGGCTATGAATGTGGCAATGGACAAGTCCCATGCTCACTCAAAATATACAGTTATCCAAGCCATGAATAATAAAACATATCAAGACTTAGCATATGACCATGAACACTAACAAAAGCATGGAAAATGACATCATGCAATATGTTCATGACCTAAGTCTCAAAATACTAATGGTATGCTATGTGCACTCCATAACTCCTCCAAAAGGTCATGCAATCCAATGCACCGCATGCCAATCCAACGTCCACTACACGGGCTTCTTGCCCGAAGCTCCTCCCGGCTCATAGTGACCTGAAATGTGGTCCCCCAAACACGGGGTGAGATATACGGATATATCTCAGTAAACCAATGGAGCTAGAGGCTCTCTCCACTCCATGGCTCACTAAAATGTACAAATATGACATAAAGTAATGTGCAAGTAAAGCAATATCACCATCCAACTGGAGACAACCCAAGAACATCCACTCATGGATTCACGTTCAAGGGCTCCATCATATAACTCCCGAGACAATCCTAGAGCTTCTCCCATGGTTGAGAAAACTCCATGGCAGCCCAACCGGAACTCCTCAAGAGACCTATCCGGCGGATGTCCCACGTTTGGCTCATCCTGGAGTCGCTCCCAGAGTCGACCCCATGGCAGTCCAACTGGCACTCCGTCACGAAATGATCCAGCGGATGTCCAAACCCAACACACGTCAACTGGCCAGTGACCAAACAATTTTCACACAATACAAGCAATATGCATACAAGCACACAATCACAACATGTCATAACCACATCATCCAACCACTACCTTCCACTAGGTGTGGTGGAGCACACTAGGGATCAAACCCAAGTTCCAAGAGTTTACCTTAACACGAGCAACACCGTTCCAAACGTATGCTCCAAATCAACTTTTCACAATTCCAACCGTGTGAGGCACCCTACAACAATCATCATATCCCAATTACACAAAAACTCATTTTTCATCAAAATTCCTCAAATTCCTCTAAGTTAAAAACCTATATTTTTCACCAAAATTTAACATAGCATTTCTAGCTTACAAACGTGATTCTAAGGCCTTTTCATCTAATAGCATTTTTGCATTTGGGCTCTCTATCATCACACATCTAAAATCAAAGCTTTGAACACAAATTCATAGATCTAAGAAATCAACTATCAAAAGACCACAAATATACTTACAATGTGTAGTATGATCACCACCAAGGCTTCACTAAACCATTTGAAGATCAAAACTCCAAGAAATCTCCAAAAACATACATGGGTCGAATCTGAGTTGCTCAAAAACGCGGCCAAAGAGATGGATTCAAGGCTTCTAAGTGCTACCAATGGCTTTGGAAGGTTGTTTACGATAGATTTCAACACCAAAACCAAGCGATTCGGTGGAGAAACGAAGAAATGGGAGAAATGTGAAGAAATGGTGGTTTGGTCTTCTTTTCCTACAGAGAGCGCGCGAGAGAGATGGAGAGGAAAAGAGAGAAAGAAGGAAAGAAAAGGAGGTGGGGCCAAGTGACTTCGGTCACACGGGTCCCACACGCGATCTAACTTTTACTCCGATAAAATTTCTGATCATAAATCCTTAATCTAAATATTTTTCCAGTCCATGACATATTTTTCTTTCTCCAAAATAATGATAAAAATTTCACACCTATTGGTACACTCACACCTCAGTATTTTAACACTAAAAATCACTATTCATCAATTTTTCCCAAATTTGCCTATTTACTCAATTTTCCGCCCTGATTCCATTTCCAGTATTATTTTTGTCATTTGAAACCTCTAACTCAATATTTAAGCCTCACAACACACGGTTGGCAAATTAACATTTTGCCCTTTTTGTCCATTTGGCCATAATCCTTGGATTTTCACTAACCCACCAATTTTCCTTTCTCAATATTATATTAAAATACACATTAAATATTTGAGGTGTTATATTCACATATAAATATTTCCTCAGGTGTGCGGCCTTCCCACTGAATCTTCAGCATGGGAATCGCTATACTTCTCAATCGCTTTTCACTGATCCAACACTGTTATAATCAATTTCTTTTGCATTTATTTTATTGCGACACATGAAAGACATCATTTTCGAGGGGGTAAGGCAAGCTGATAGGCCACCAATCCTACTCTTTTCATTTTCCATCAAAAAACTTAACAAAATTTTCTTTTGCAATTTATTTTATTCATCCGTTTTCTTTCTCTCTGATCATTTCCATCAAAAAACTTAACAAAATTTTCTTTTGCAATCTTCGACGAAATCCATTTTCATCGAAAAACTTCACAAAATAAATTTCTTTTGCATTTATTTTATTCATCCAATTTCGACGGAAACCGTTTTCCGTCAAAAAACTTCACAATATCAATTTCTTTTGCTTTTATTTTATTCATCCATTTCGATGGAATCCGTTTTCTGTCAAAAAACATCACAAAATCAATTTCTTTTGCATTTATTTTATTCATCAGTTTTCGACGGAATCCATTTTCCGTCTAAAAACTTCACAAAATCAATTTCTTTTGCAATTATTTTATTCATCAGTTTCGACGAAATTCTTTTTCCGTCGAAAAACTTCACAAAATGAATTTCTTTTGCAACTTATTTTATTCATCCGTTTTCGACAGAATTCGTTTTCTGTCAAAAATCTTCGACGAAATCCATTTTCGTCGAAAATCTTCACAAAATCAATTTCTTTTGCATTTATTTTATTCATCCATTTTCGACGGAATCCGTTTTCTGTCAAAAAACTTCACAATATCAATTTCTTTTGCATTTATTTTATTCATCCATTTTCGACGGAATCCATTTTCCGTCGAAAAACTTCACAAAATCAATTTCTTTTGCATTTATTTTATTCATCAGTTTTCGACGAAATTCTTTTTCCGTCGAAAAACTTCACAAAATCAATTTCTTTTGCAATTATTTTATTCATCAGCTTTCGTCGGAATTCGTTTTCCGTCGAAAAACTTCACAAAATGAATTTCTTTTGCAATTTATTTTATTCATCCATTTTTGACGGAATTCGTTTTCCGTCAAAAATCTTCGACTAAGTCCATTTTCGTCGAAAAACATCACAAAATGAATTTCTTTTGCATTTGTTTTATTCATCAGTTTTTGACGGAATACATTTCCATCGAAAAACTTCACAAAATCAATCTCTTTTGCATTTGTTTTATTCATCAGTTTTCGACGGAATTCGTTTTCCGCCGAAAAACTTCACCAAATGAATTTCTTTTGCATTTATTTTATTCATCCATTTTCGACGGAATTCGTTTTCCGTCCAAAATCTTCGACGGAATCCATTTTCCGTCGAAAAACTTCACAAAATCAATTTCTTTTTCATTTATTTTATTCATCAGTTTTTGACGGAATCCATTTTCCATCGAAAAACTTCACAAAATCAATTTCTTTTGCATTTGTTTTATTCATCAGTTTTCGACGGAATTCGTTTTCCGTCGAAAAACTTCACAAAATGAATTTCTTTTGCAATTTATTTTATTCATCCATTTTCGGCGGAATTCGTTTTCCGTCAAAACTCTTCGACGAAATCCATTTTCGTCGAACAACTTCACAAAATCATTTGCTTTTGCATTTATTTTATTCATCCATTTTCGACGGAATCCGTTTTCTGTCAAAAAACTTCACAATATCAATTTCTTTTGCATTTATTTTATTCATCCATTTTCGACGGAATCCATTTTCTGTCCAAAAACTTCACAATATCAATTTCTTTTGCATTTATTTTATTCAGCCATTTTCGACGGAATCCATTTTCCATCGAAAAACTTAACAAAAATTTCTTTTGCAATTTATTTTATTCATCCGTTTTCTGTCAAAAATCTTCGACGAAATCCATTTTCATCGAAAAACTTCACAAAATAAATTTCTTTTGCATTTATTTTATTCATCCAATTTCGACGGAAACCGTTTTCCGTCAAAAAACTTCACAATATCAATTTCTTTTGCTTTTATTTTATTCATCCATTTCGACGGAATCCGTTTTCTGTCAAAAAACATCACAAAATCAATTTCTTTTGCATTTATTTTATTCATCAGTTTTCGACGGAATCCATTTTCCGTCTAAAAACTTCACAAAATCAATTTCTTTTGCAATTATTTTATTCATCAGTTTCGACGAAATTCTTTTTTCGTCGAAAAACTTCACAAAATGAATTTCTTTTGCAACTTATTTTATTCATCCGTTTTCGACAGAATTCGTTTTCTGTCAAAAATCTTCGACGAAATCCATTTTCGTCGAAAATCTTCACAAAATCAATTTCTTTTGCATTTATTTTATTCATCCATTTTCGACGGAATCCGTTTTCTGTCAAAAAACTTCACAATATCAATTTCTTTTGCATTTATTTTATTCATCCATTTTCGACGGAATCCATTTTCCGTCGAAAAACTTCACAAAATCAATTTCTTTTGCATTTATTTTATTCATCAGTTTTCGACGAAATTCTTTTTCCGTCGAAAAACTTCACAAAATCAATTTCTTTTGCAATTATTTTATTCATCAGCTTTCGTCGGAATTCGTTTTCTGTCGAAAAACTTCACAAAATGAATTTCTTTTGCAATTTATTTTATTCATCCATTTTTGACGGAATTCGTTTTCCGTCAAAAATCTTCGACTAAGTCCATTTTCGTCGAAAAACATCACAAAATGAATTTCTTTTGCATTTGTTTTATTCATCAGTTTTTGACGGAATACATTTCCATCGAAAAACTTCACAAAATCAATCTCTTTTGCATTTGTTTTATTCATCAGTTTTCGACGGAATTCGTTTTCCGTCGAAAAACTTCACCAAATGAATTTCTTTTGCAATTTATTTTATTCATCCATTTTCGACGGAATTCGTTTTCCGTCCAAAATCTTCGACTAAGTCCATTTTCGTCGAAAAACTTCACAAAATGAATTTCTTTTGCATTTGTTTTATTCATCAGTTTTTGACGGAATCCATTTTCCCTCGAAAAACTTCACAAAATCAATTTCTTTTGCTTTTGTTTTATTCATCAGTTTTCGACGGAATTCGTTTTCCGTCGAAAAACTTCACAAAATTAATTTCTTTTGCAATTTATTTTATTCATCCATTTTCGACGGAATTCGTTTTCCGTCAAAACTCTTCGACGAAATCCATTTTCGTCGAACAACTTCACAAAATCATTTGCTTTTGCATTTATTTTATTCATCCATTTTCGACGGAATCCGTTTTCTGTCAAAAAACTTCACAATATCAATTTCTTTTGCATTTATTTTATTCATCCATTTTCGACGGAATCCATTTTCTGTCCAAAAACTTCACAATATCAATTTCTTTTGCATTTATTTTATTCAACCATTTTCGACGGAATCCATTTTCCATCGAAAAACTTAACAAAAATTTCTTTTGCAATTTATTTTATTCAACCGTTTTCTGTCAAAAATCTTCGACGAAATCCATTTTCATCGAAAAACTTCACAAAATAAATTTCTTTTGCATTTATTTTATTCATCCAATTTCGACGGAAACCGTTTTCCGTCAAAAAACTTCACAATATCAATTTCTTTTGCTTTTATTTTATTCATCCATTTCGATGGAATCCGTTTTCTGTCAAAAAACATCACAAAATCAATTTCTTTTGCATTTATTTTATTCATCAGTTTTCGACGGAATCCATTTTCCGTCTAAAAACTTCACAAAATCAATTTCTTTTGCAATTATTTTATTCATCAGTTTCGACGAAATTCTTTTTCCGTCAAAAAACTTCACAAAATGAATTTCTTTTGCAACTTATTTTATTCATCCGTTTTCGACGGAATTCGTTTTCTGTCAAAAATCTTCGACGAAATCCATTTTCGTCGAAAATCTTCACAAAATCAATTTCTTTTGCATTTATTTTATTCATCCATTTTCGACGGAATCCGTTTTCTGTCAAAAAACTTCACAATATCAATTTCTTTTGCATTTATTTTATTCATCCATTTTCGACGGAATCCATTTTCCGTCGAAAAACTTCACAAAATCAATTTCTTTTGCATTTATTTTATTCATCAGTTTTCGACGAAATTCTTTTTCCGTCGAAAAACTTCACAAAATCAATTTCTTTTGCAATTATTTTATTCATCAGCTTTCGTCGGAATTCGTTTTCCGTCGAAAAACTTCACAAAATGAATTTCTTTTGCAATTTATTTTATTCATCCATTTTTGACGGAATTCGTTTTCCGTCAAAAATCTTCGACTAAGTCCATTTTCGTCGAAAAACATCACAAAATGAATTTCTTTTGCATTTGTTTTATTCATCAGTTTTTGACGGAATACATTTTCCATCGAAAAACTTCACAAAATCAATCTCTTTTGCATTTGTTTTATTCATCAGTTTTCGACGGAATTCGTTTTCCGTCGAAAAACTTCACCAAATGAATTTCTTTTGCAATTTATTTTATTCATCCATTTTCGACGGAATTCGTTTTCCGTCCAAAATCTTCGACTAAGTCCATTTTCGTCGAAAAACTTCACAAAATGAATTTCTTTTGCATTTGTTTTATTCATCAGTTTTTGACGAAATCATTTGCTTTTGCATTTATTTTATTCATCCATTTTTGACGGAATCCGTTTTCTGTCAAAAAACTTCACAATATCAATTTCTTTTGCATTTATTTTATTCATAAATTTTAGACGGAATCCATTTTCTGTCAAAAAACTTCACAAAATCAATTTCTTTTGCATTTATTTTATTAATCCGTTTTCGATGGAATTCATTTTCCGTCAAAAATCTTCGGAATCCATTTTCCATCGAAAAACTTAACAAAAAATTTCTTTTGCATTTATTTTATTCATCCGTTTTCTGTCAAAAATCTTCAATTTCTTTTGCAATTATCATCAGTTTTCGACGAAATTCTTATTAAGTCGAGAAACTTCACAAAATAAATTTCTTTTGCATTTATTTTATTCATCCAATTTCGACAGAATTCGTTTTCCGTTTTCCGTCAAAAAACTTCACAAAATCAATTTCTTTTGCATTTATTTTATTCATCCATTTTCGACGGAATTCAAAAAACTTCACTATTTTTCTTTTGCATTTATTTTATTCATCCATTTTCGACGGAATCGAAATTTCTTTTTCTATCAAAAACCTTTACAAAATCCATTTCTTTTGCAATTTTATTCATCCATTTTCACGAAAATTTTCAACAAAAACTTCAATTCCTTTTGCATTTATTTTATTCATCAGTTTTCGACGGAATCCATTTTCCGTCTAAAAACTTCACAAAATCAATTTCTTTTGCAATTATTTTATTCATCAGTTTTCGACGAAATTCTTTTTCCGTCGAAAAACTTCACAAAATGAATTTCTTTTGCAACTTATTTTATTCATCCGTTTTCGATGGAATTCATTTTCCGTCAAAAATCTTCGACGAAATCCATTTTCGTCGAAAAACTTCACAAAATCAATTTCTTTTGCATTTATTTTATTCATCCATTTTCGACGGAATCCGTTTTTCGTCAAAAAACTTCACAATATCAATTTCTTTTGCATTTATTTTATTCATCCATTTTCGACGGAATCCGTTTTCCGTCCAAAAACGTCACAAAATCAATTTCTTTTGCACTTATTTTATTCATCAGTTTTCAATGGAATCCATTTTCCATCGAAAAACTTCAGAAAATCAATTTCTTTTGCATTTATTTTATTCATCAGTTTTCGACGGAATTCGTTTTCCGTCGAAAAACTTCACAAAATGAATTTCTTTTGCAATTTATTTTATTCATCCGTATTCGATGGAATTCGTTTTCGGTCAAAAATCTTCGACGAAATCCATTTTCGTCGAAAAACTTCACAAAATCAATTTCTTTTGCATTTATTTTTTTCATCCATTTTCAACGGAATCCGTTTTTCGTCAAAAAACTTCACAATATCAATTTCTTTTGCTTTTATTTTATTCTTCCATTTTCGATGGAATCCATTTTCCGCCAAAAATCTTCGACGGAATCCGTTTTCCGTCCAAAAACTTCACAAAATCAATTACTTTTGCATTTATTTTATTCATCAGTTTTCGACGGAATTCTTTTTCCATCAAAAATCTTCGATGAAGTCCATTTTCGTCGAAAAACTTCACAAAATCAATTTCTTTTGCATTTATTTTATTCATCCATTTTCGACGGAATCCGTTTTCCGTCCAAAAACTTCACAAAATCAATTTCTTTTGCATTTATTTTATTCATCCATTTTCGACGGAATCCGTTTTCCGTCCAAAAACATCACAAAATGAATTTCTTTTGCAATTTATTTTATTCATCCGTTTTCGACGGAATTCGTTTTCCTTCAAAAATCTTCGACGAAATCCATTTTCGTCGAAAAACTTCACAAAATCAATTTCTTTTGCATTTATTTTATTCATCCATTTTCGACGGAATCCGTTTTTCGTCAAAAAACTTCACAATATCAATTTCTTTTGGTTTTATTTTATTCATCCATTTTCGATGGAATCCATTTTCCGTCAAAAATCTTTGACGGAATCCATTTTCCGTCGAAAAACTTCACAAAATCAATTTCTTTTGCATTTATTTTATTCATCAGTTTTCGACGGAATCCGTTTTCCGTCGAAAAACTTCACAAAATCAATTTCTTTTGCATTTATTTTATTCATCAGTTTTCGACGAAATTCTTTTTCCGTCGAAAAACTTCACAAAATCAATTTCTTTTGCAATTATTTTATTCATAAGCTTTCGTCGGAATTCGTTTTCCATCGAAAAACTTCACAAAATGAATTTCTTTTGCAATTTAATTTATTCATCCATTTTCAACGGAATTCGTTTTCCGTCAAAAATCTTCGACGAAGTCCATTTTCGTCGAAAAACTTCACAAAATGAATTTCTTTTGCATTTGTTTTATTCATTAGTTTTTGACGGAATCCATTTTCCATCGAAAAACTTCACAAAATCAATTTCTTTTGCATTTGTTTTATTCATCAGTTTTCGATGGAATTCGTTTTCCGTCGAAAAACTTCACAAAATGAATTTCTTTTGCAATTTATTTTATTCATCCATTTTCGACGGAATTCGTTTTCCGTCAAAACTCTTCGACGAAATCCATTTTCGTCGAAAAACTTCACAAAATCATTTGCTTTTGCATTTATTTTATTCATCTATTTTCAACGGAATCCGTTTCCCGTCAAAAAACTTCACAATATCAATTTCTTTTGCATTTATGTTATTCATCCATTTTCGACTGAATCCATTTTCTGTCAAAAAACTTCACAAAATCAATTTCTTTTGCATTTATTTTATTCATCAGTTTTCGACGGAATCCATTTTCCGTCTAAAAAACTTCACAAAATCAATTTCTTTTGCAATTACTTTATTCATCAGTTTTCGACGTAATTCTTTTTCTGTCGAAAAACTTCACAAAATGAAAATCTTTTGCAACTTATTTTATTCATCCGTTTTCGACGGAATTCGTTTTCCGTCAAAAATCTTCGACGAAATCCATTTTCGTCGAAAAACTTCACAAAATCAATTTCTTTTGCATTTATTTTATTCATCAGTTTTCGACGAAATCCATTTTCGTTGAAAAACATCACAAAAACAATTTCTTTTGCATTTATTTTATTCATCCATTTTCGACGGAATCCGTTTTCTGTCAAAAAACTTCACAATATCAATTTCTTTTGCTTTTATTTTATTCATCCATTTTCGACGGAATCCATTTTCCATCAAAAAACTTCACAAAATCAATTTCTTTTGCATTTATTTTATGCATCAGATTTCGACGGAATTCGTTTTCCGTCGAAAAACTTCACAAAATGAATTTCTTTTGCAATTTATTTTATTCATCCGTTTTCTGTCAAAAATCTTCGACGAAATCCATTTTCATCGAAAAACTTCACAAAATAAATTTCTTTTGCATTTATTTTATTCATCCATTTTCGACGGAAACCGTTTTCCGTCAAAAAACTTCACAATATCAATTTCTTTTGCTTTTATTTTATTCATCCATTTCGATGGAATCCGTTTTCTGTCAAAAAACATCACAAAATCAATTTCTTTTGCATTTATTTTATTCATCAGTTTTCGACGGAATCCATTTTCCGTCTAAAAACTTCACAAAATCAATTTCTTTTGCAATTATTTTATTCATCAGTTTCGACGAAATTCTTTTTCCGTCGAAAAACTTCACAAAATGAATTTCTTTTGCAACTTATTTTATTCATCCGTTTTCGACGGAATTCGTTTTCTGTCAAAAATCTTCGACGAAATCCATTTTCGTCGAAAATCTTCACAAAATCAATTTCTTTTGCATTTATTTTATTCATCCATTTTCGACGGAGTCCTTTTTCTGTCAAAAAAGTTCACAATATCAATTTCTTTTGCATTTATTTTATTCATCCATTTTCGACGGAATCCATTTTCCGTCGAAAAACTTCACAAAATCAATTTCTTTTGCATTTATTTTATTCATCAGTTTTCGACGAAATTCTTTTTCCGTCGAAAAACTTCACAAAATCAATTTCTTTTGCAATTATTTTATTCATCAGCTTTCGTCGGAATTCGTTTTCCGTCGAAAAACTTCACAAAATGAATTTCTTTTGCAATTTATTTTATTCATCCATTTTTGACGGAATTCGTTTTCCGTCAAAAATCTTCGACTAAGTCCATTTTCGTCGAAAAACATCACAAAATGAATTTCTTTTGCATTTGTTTTATTCATCAGTTTTTGACGGAATCCATTTTCCATCGAAAAACTTCACAAAATCAATCTCTTTTGCATTTGTTTTATTCATCAGTTTTCGACGGAATTCGTTTTCCGTCGAAAAACTTCACCAAATGAATTTCTTTTGCAATTTATTTTATTCTTCCATTTTCGACGGAATTCGTTTTTCGTCAAAACTCTTCGACGAAATCCGTTTTCGTCGAAAAACTTCACAAAATCAATTTCTTTTGCATTTATTTTATTCATCAGTTTTCGACGGAATCCATTTTCCGTCGAAAAACTTCACAAAATCAATTTCTTTTGCATTTATTTTATTCATCAGTTTTCGACGGAATCCATTTTCCGTCTAAAAACTTCACAAAATCAATTTCTTTTGCAATTATTTTATTCATCAGTTTGCGACGAAATTCTTTTTCCGTCGAAAAACTTCACAAAATGAATTTCTTTTGCAACTTATTTTATTCGTACGTTTTCGACGGAATTCGCTTTCCGTCAAAAATCTTCGACGAAATCCATTTTCGTTGAAAAACATCACAAAATCAATTTCTTTTGCATTTATTTTATTCATCCATTTTCGACGGAATCCGTTTTCTGTCAAAAAACTTCACAATATCAATTTCTTTTGCTTTTATTTTATTCATCCATTTTCGACGGAATCCATTTTCCATCGAAAAACTTCACAAAATCAATTTCTTTTGCATTTATTTTATTCATCCATTTTCGACGGAATCCATTTTCCGTAGAAAATCTTCGACGGAAACCATTTTCCGTCGATAAACTTCACAAAATCAATTTCTTTTGCATTAATTTTATTCATCAGTTTTCGACGGAATCCATTTTCCGTCAAAAAACTTTACAAAATCAATTTCTTTTGCATTTATTTTACTCATCAGTTTTCGACGTAATCCATTTTCCGTCGAAAAACTTCACAAAATCAATTTCTTTTGCATTTATTTTATTCATCAGTTTTCGACGAAATTCTTTTTCCGTCGAAAAACTTCACAAAATCAATTTCTTTTGCAATTATTTTATTCATCAGCTTTCGACGGAATTCGTTTTCCGTCGAAAAACTTCACAAAATGAATTTCTTTTGCAATTTATTTTATTCATCCATTTTCGACGGAATTCGTTTTCCGTCAAAAATCTTCGACTAAGTCCATTTTCGTCGAAAAACTTCACAAAATGAATTTCTTTTGCATTTGTTTTATTCATCAGTTTTTGACGGAATCCATTTTCCATCGAAAAACTTCACAAAATCAATTTCTTTTGCATTTGTTTTATTCATCAGTTTTCGACGGAATTCGTTTTCCGTCGAAAAACTTCACAAAATGAATTTCTTTTGCAATTTATTTTATTCATCCATTTTCGACGGAATTCGTTTTCCGTCAAAACTCTTCGACGAAATCCATTTTCGTCGAACAACTTCACAAAATCATTTGCTTTTGCATTTATTTTATTCATCCATTTTCGACGGAATCCGCTTTCTGTCAAAAAACTTCACAATATCAATTTCTTTTGCATTTATTTTATTCATCCATTTTCGACGGAATCCATTTTCTGTCCAAAAACTTCACAATATCAATTTCTTTTGCATTTATTTTATTCAACCATTTTCGACGGAATCCATTTTCCATCGAAAAACTTAACAAAAATTTCTTTTGCAATTTATTTTATTCATCCGTTTTCTGTCAAAAATCTTCGACGAAATCCATTTTCATCGAAAAACTTCACAAAATAAATTTCTTTTGCATTTATTTTATTCATCCAATTTCGACGGAAACCGTTTTCCGTCAAAAAACTTCACAATATCAATTTCTTTTGCTTTTATTTTATTCATCCATTTCGATGGAATCCGTTTTCTGTCAAAAAACATCACAAAATCAATTTCTTTTGCATTTATTTTATTCATCAATTTTCGACGGAATCCATTTTCCGTCTAAAAACTTCACAAAATCAATTTCTTTTGCAATTATTTTATTCATCAGTTTCGACGAAATTCTTTTTCCGTCGAAAAACTTCACAAAATGAATTTCTTTTGCAACTTATTTTATTCATCCGTTTTCGACGGAATTCGTTTTCTGTCAAAAATCTTCGACGAAATCCATTTTCGTCGAAAATCTTCACAAAATCAATTTCTTTTGCATTTATTTTATTCATCCATTTTCGACGGAATCCGTTTTCTGTCAAAAAACTTCACAATATCAATTTCTTTTGCATTTATTTTATTCATCCATTTTCGACGGAATCCCTTTTCTGTCCAAAAACTTCACAATATCAATTTCTTTTGCATTTATTTTATTCAACCATTTTCGACGGAATCCATTTTCCATCGAAAAACTTAACAAAAATTTCTTTTGCAATTTATTTTATTCATCCGTTTTCTGTCAAAAATCTTCGACAAAATCCATTTTCATCGAAAAACTTCACAAAATAAATTTCTTTTGCATTTATTTTATTCATCCAATTTCGACGGAAACCGTTTTCCGTCAAAAAACTTCACAATATCAATTTCTTTTGCTTTTATTTTATTCATCCATTTCGATGGAATCCGTTTTCTGTCAAAAAACATCACAAAATCAATTTCTTTTGCATTTATTTTATTCATCAATTTTCGACGGAATCCATTTTCCGTCTAAAAACTTCACAAAATCAATTTCTTTTGCAGTTATTTTATTCATCAGTTTCGACGAAATTCTTTTTCCGACGAAAAACTTCACAAAATGAATTTCTTTCGCAACTTATTTTATTCATCTGTTTTCGACGGAATTCGTTTTCTGTCAAAAATCTTCGACGAAATCCATTTTCGTCGAAAATCTTCACAAAATCAATTTCTTTTGCATTTATTTTATTCATCCATTTTCGACGGAATCCGTTTTCTGTCAAAAAACTTCACAATATCAATTTCTTTTGCATTTATGTTATTCATCCATTTTCGACTGAATCCATTTTCTGTCAAAAAACTTCACAAAATCAATTTCTTTTGCATTTATTTTATTCATCAGTTTTCGACGGAATCCATTTTCCGTCTAAAAAACTTCACAAAATCAATTTCTTTTGCAATTACTTTATTCATCAGTTTTCGACGTAATTCTTTTTCTGTCGAAAAACTTCACAAAATGAATATCTTTTGCAACTTATTTTATTCATCCGTTTTCGACGGAATTCGTTTTCCGTCAAAAATCTTCGACGAAATCCATTTTCGTCGAAAAACTTCACAAAATCAATTTCTTTTGCATTTATTTTATTCATCCATTTTCGACGGAATCCGTTTTCTGTCAAAAAACTTCACAATATCAATTTCTTTTGCATTTATTTTATTCATCCATTTTCGACAGAATCCATTTTCTGTCCAAAAACTTCACAATATCAATTTCTTTTGCATTTATTTTATTCATCCATTTTCGACGGAATCCATTTTCCATCGAAAAACTTCACAAAATCTATTTCTTTTGCATTTATTTTATTCATCAGATTTCGACGGAATCCATTTTCCGTCGAAAAACTTCACAAAATGAATTTCTTTTGCAATTTATTTTATTCATCCATTTTCTGTCAAAAATCTTCGACGAAATCCATTTTCATCGAAAAACTTCACAAAATAAATTTTTTTTGCATTTATTTTATTCATCCATTTTCGACGGAAACCGTTTTCCGTCAAAAACTTCACAATATCAATTTCTTTTGCTTTTATTTTATTTATCCATTTCGATGGAATCCGTTTTCTGTCAAAAAACATCACAAAATCAATTTCTTTTGCATTTATTTTATTCATCAGTTTTCGACGGAATCCATTTTCCGTCTAAAAACTTCACAAAATCAATTTCTTTTGCAATTATTTTATTCATCAGTTTCAACGAAATTCTTTTTCCGTCGAAAAACTTCACAAAATGAATTTCTTTTGCAACTTATTTTATTCATCCGTTTTCGACGGAATTCGTTTTCTGTCAAAAATCTTTGACGAAATCCATTTTCGTCGAAAATCTTCACAAAATCAATTTCTTTTGCATTTATTTTATTCATCCATTTTCGACGGAGTCCTTTTTCTGTCAAAAAAGTTCACAATATCAATTTCTTTTGCATTTATTTTATTCATCCATTTTCGACGGAATCCATTTTCCGTCGAAAAACTTCACAAAATCAATTTCTTTTGCATTTATTTTATTCATCAGTTTTTGACGAAATTCTTTTTCCGTCGAAAAACTTCACAAAATCAATTTCTTTTGCAATTATTTTATTCATCAGCTTTCGTCGGAATTCGTTTTCCGTCGAAAAACTTCACAAAATGAATTTCTTTTGCAATTTATTTTATTCATCCATTTTTGACGGAATTCGTTTTCCGTCAAAAATCTTCGACTAAGTCCATTTTCGTCGAAAAACATCACAAAATGAATTTCTTTTGCATTTGTTTTATTCATCAGTTTTTGACGGAATCCATTTTCCATCGAAAAACTTCACAAAATCAATCTCTTTTGCATTTGTTTTATTCATCAGTTTTCGACGGAATTCGTTTTCCGTCGAAAAACTTCACCAAATGAATTTCTTTTGCAATTTATTTTATTCATCCATTTTCGACGGAATTCGTTTTTCGTCAAAACTCTTCGACGAAATCCGTTTTCGTCGAAAAACTTCACAAAATCAATTTCTTTTGCATTTATTTTATTCATCAGTTTTCGACGGAATCCATTTTCCGTCGAAAAACTTCACAAAATCAATTTCTTTTGCATTTATTTTATTCATCAGTTTTCGACGGAATCCATTTTCCGTCTAAAAACTTCACAAAATCAATTTCTTTTGCAATTATTTTATTCATCAGTTTTCGACGAAATTCTTGTTCCGTCGAAAAACTTCACAAAATGAATTTCTTTTGCAACTTATTTTATTCGTACGTTTTCGACGGAATTCGCTTTCCGTCAAAAATCTTCGACGAAATCCATTTTCGTTGAAAAACAT